>VUQI01020345.1:0-16244 GCA_015106735.1 Paratilapia polleni | reverse complement strand
TCAGAGCAGTCTATTTAACCAGATGAGAATGACACCCAGCAATTAAAAACACAAAAGAAGACAACCTCTTTTCACACTTCTAATAACTGAAATATAATGTGATTATTAGAAGTGAGAATGCAATCTCTATCAATGACAGGTAACACAGACTGGCATCATAAAATGACTTCACATTTTTACATTTCATTGCAGTTCTCCCCCACAAGTGACAACCTAATCCTGGCCTTAAAAATGACAAGTGTAAAGCTTAAAATGTATAGAGGTGAACAACACAAGGTGACTGAAGTGGCATTGTACTGTTTATATGTGATCCTATAATATCACAGATTAGAATCAGATTTCATATGGACAGTTCCCAACCTGTCCATGGCAGGCTACAAAAACTGTGTCCATTAAACAATCTACATCATATCAATGTGTAATTAAGATTTATTTATTTGGCTTCTGAAACAGTCACTTTCAGTCCTGGAGTCCATTAGATAGTCTGCTAATTTAGCCTCAAGGTTCAGAGGATAATTTTTCTGAGCTTCCAGTGTAGCTAGTAAATATCAGGGTCAAAATTTCCATTACCAACTGATGGTCATTGTTCACAAATGTTATTTTATTTATTTATTTTTTACCTGAATTTACATCAGGAGATAGCCAGTGGTTCTCTGAGCGGTTTTCCACTCTCCACATGGACTGCTGACCTGTATTCGAGCACAGTCTTCTCAAATGTGATTGGTCAATAGAACTCAGAAGGGACAAGATCAAAAATCTTGTCCCTTCCAAACAGATTCTACACATTCACATACAGAATCTGTTGGATAAGGACAGAAGTAATCTCCACCAACATAACAAACACAGCAAAGTCACATTTTCCAGTCGTGCTCAGACGTGGATGTGTTGGTACTGATGAACCTTAACATGTCCCAGTCGATTAGCATGTAAAGAGTTATCTTGCAGGTACAGCATAACTCTGAATAGGCACTACATCGCATATACACCAGCAACGCCAGGCTTCAACATGGCAATGGTTTTAACCAAGGAATGTCAGTGAAACTGAGCAACTTGCAGTGATGACAGAAAAAAAACTACAGAGTTAAACTCAACTTTGAGGCAAATTATTGAAATGACAACCAATGTGAGAGAAGGATACTGCTGACTGACATATAATGGGGTGGAAAATATACAAAAAGGGGTTAGCTAAACAACCTGAGCCTGTAAATAACTGTCAGCTGCGAAATGATTGGAGATGAATGAATCACGTTTATAGCCATGCTGACGGTTCGGTCCATGAACACGGTGTTGCTTTGAGTTAAATCCAAAGTTAACAAGCAAACACACCGACAATGATGACAGTAACACTGATTTTTAGCAAGTAAACGTTTGTAAGTTATCGTTGCCTCCATCTTAGGTTAGCATACTATGCAAGTACAAAACGTATTAGAACTAAAAAAAAAAGTACAGCTGAAAATAGATTGGCAATATATGAAACTAACAGAGCAACTTTTATGACTATTGAGCCAGTATTTGTCAATACAGCAACATAGCTGATAACAATAATGGTAGTAAACATATTAAAAACCCAGGCAAGCTAAGTAAAAAATATGTCAGGCTAACGGTAAAGGTTGGGATTAGACAAGTAGCACTTTTTTTTATGTTGCATTCCTCTACCTGGAAAAGAAGAGAATGATTTGAAAGATTGCGATGTTTATGATTTGTGAATATTACCGTAATTGGACGACCCAAATAGAACGTGTAGGTTACCACTGCCTTCATCTCAGTTTAGCATACTTACAAAACTTTATAGCGGACATGAAGACATGTGACTGCTTCACTTGCTGCTAGTAACTGGAAATTTTACCTGTCTGAGACAATATACACTAAGATTAAAATACAAAGACACAAATATATTGGCTAGATTTCTTTAAAGAATGTCTTAGTACCCAGCAGGCAAACTGTTTGTGAAACACATGACATGAAAACATTTAAACCCTACTGTATATTGTTCCATATAGCACTATATCTATTTATTTGCAGTAATCAGTCACCTTTATCAGTGGACCACAGCTGGCATAAAACATCTGGAATCCCTGTAAGGTTTAGTGCAGAGTCTGATATATTGAAGCATTCAGAAAAGTCAGCATTTTACCTTCTTAACTGCAACTTTGACACTGACACGAAAGCTGTTTAGAAGTCCTAAATTAGCAGCTATGGTAAGTGTAATATGATGTGACTGCAGCATTAGGGTTATGTCAAGCCTTCATGGAAGGAATGGAAGTAAATGTAACGTCCCCTGAAGTGATGTACACAGTGTATTTGTGTGTGTGTTGCAGCTGGTGGCTTACAACTGCAAAGGCTACATTAACATCTTTGATTATTATCATCTGATTTATCATAGACATCTGCAGCATTCGCTGAAACAATACAGTACAATGCACAAGATTTTTCCAGTTATTCATTATAGGCACCGCCATGTTTGCAGAGCCACACTCTGACACATATTAAATAGGGACACAAATATAATAAAAAGTAACTGATTGGAGGAGAGCACTGGGGTAACACGAGTTTCGCTTCAGATATTTCCAAAAATGGTCGGAGACACAAGAGAGGATCTCTCATAACTCTTCTGCAGACATTTCACAGTATGTGTTTCAGTATGTGTCTGCATCCAGTAGACAGCAAAACAAACACTGAGGCATTCCAGAAGATTAAAAAAAATCCATTAAAATGATGATAACTAATTGTAATATATTTGTCTCCAAATTGTGAGAAGTTGCTACTTTTCTGTGCTCTCTTTTATTGTGAATTTAATATCTTTGTGTTGGACAGACAAAACAAGACACTTGTTGACATCAGCTTGAGCTCCAGGCACTTGTGACTATAAACGCTGACATTTTAAATGAATCAGGAAAAATGAATTGGGCGGGGCTGTGATGGACAGCATGACGGGAATTTAAATGTGCCGTTTTTATGTTCAAAATGTGAGTGTGTACTTGTGACAGCGTACATACAGTGTCCTCATATGATTGCGATCATTATCTTCCCTCTGTGATATCCGCATTCATATCTCCTTCACGGAAGACTTGTCACAGAGGGGCAGACTATTGTGTCAGTGGTAATTTAAAAACACAACCTATCTCCATACAATCAGCACACACACACACACACACACACACACAGTATGAAGCACCTGGTTCTGTAAATCAATGCAACAAGCAGCAGCAGTCTCTGCAGGAAGGAAGGAGGAAATAATGTGAAGGACAAACAGACAGACTCTGGCAGCTGTAATAAATCCTCCTGCAACCATTTTTCTCTTGTTTTTGTGTCTTCGGGTCAAATCAATACGTCAGTCCCACCAACTTTCATTTCATCTCAGATTGGTATTAATGACAGTTTGATGAGAAAAAACAAAGGAGAAGACATGATGGGAAACTTTGACAATGAAAGATTTTCACAGTGCGCGTTTCCAACTCTGTATTTTGTTAGTATTATGTGACGCTTCAGAGGAAAGGAACCCAACTAACCCCTCAAAAACACCAAAATGCAAAGGAGTAAAGGTAATAAGACAAAGGTTCATACTTTGTTAGTGTGTAAACTCAGCCAGGAAATATCTGTACCCCAAGCTGGAGTTCAGGAGACTGAAAGCTTGAGTTTTTCTACTTCAAGGGGCAGCATTTGTGGGAAATGTGCTTGCATAAAAGCCAATGAGCCATAAAATAACCACTTGCAGGTGAAGTGAAAAATGCAGATCATCTTGTAGTCCCTGTCAAGGTCTGGAATATATTAGACACTAAGTAAGCAGTCGATTCTTGTAGTCCACATGTTAGATAAAGGAGAAATCAGCACGGATTTCGAAGACTCTGAAAAGAACCAAAACGTTGCAGCCAGAAGGCCTGGGAATGGGAAGCGCTGTGAAGAGCTCCACTGAAAGTGGTTCAAAGAGTGGTGAAGGGGGCGTGTCATGGATACTGAAACAAGTGTCGTGGATACTGAAACAAGTCTGATCTATGGCAACTCCAACTTGCAACTTCCAGTACGAACAGGATCTGCTTTCAGCATTTTTGTACCAGTTATCACAGGGGAGCTTCAGAGGTTTTATAGAGTGCAGGGTCTAAGGCGTTTTAAACACATGGAGGCTCATCGGGCAGGAGTGTCCATAATACTTTGGTTCATCAGTGTACGAGAGGTGATTATGTGATTTAAATTTGGCCAGTCTCCTTTTCAAGGTCATCTTCTCAGGCATGTCCAGACGGCTTTCAGTGCTGCTCCCTGGAAGTCCACGTTCTGACCACTTTTACTGTGCACTTTGATTTCACCACCGAACTCAAACTTCTGCAGAGAGCAAACAGCAACTCCTGTTCTAAACTGAGGAAAGGAAAAAGGTTTTAATTTAGGAACTATTTGATCACTCATTGTACATCTTTAATACCCATGGTCAACAATAAATTACACACAAACTTAATATACATGATATCTGTGACTTTAAAAGTAGATATTCACAAATACACTTTATGTATGAAGACGCCCACAATTTGATTTCTCACCTGTATCATTTAACAAACGGTGCAGTCATAATGAAATAAAGTGGATTCATGTTTTGACATGAGTGAGTGATGGCCAGCTTACGCTTTAAAACTTCTTCGCTGTTGTTTTCACCGAAACTGGAGCATCACTAAAACTTTATTTGAGCATAGACAAATGTAGCCTGAAAACGAGATGGTATGGATGACATCCAATTTGGTGTCTAATTAGTAAGATATCAGCTAAAATCTATTGAGGCAGAGCTCAATGCGTGGAAGGGCGGTGTGTCTTTCTGGTAATTAGGCTTCTGATCAATTAATGAGCCGCGCGACATGGCGGAGATAAATGATGACAACTGGTGCTTTAAAATGAACAAAAAGGGTGAGTGACCACGGGAGAGACCCAGAGAGAAGGGGACAGTCAGAACTGTTTGTTTGATACCGAGCTGGAGAGAGGATGAGAGACTAGTAGAGACTGAATAGAGATGATAAGAGGAATGCCATATGGCAAAATATACACAGACAAATCTGTCCAAACACACTGTTCTAAATGTTTTGTCATGTGTAGTAGTTTGAAGCCTTGTTAATTAAACCCCATTATCCTTTTAGAGGGTCACAGGGGGAATGGAGCCTGTCCCAGTAGTTTAATGTACCCTTGGTTCTTACAGATCTGTAGAAAACTGCATGATTTTATTATGTACCTTGGACCAAGAATCATTTGTAGAGTGATCTTAACTTAGATTTTCAACCTGGATAGGTTGCCCCCGAGTCCCGAGTCTCAAATATGATCTAAATGGGTCAGAAGAGCATTCGGGTGTATTTCTGTGGGCCTCATTGGATGCAAACAGCCTCTGCACTAGCTCTGATCTGATCATCTAACACTCTCCCCTTTCAAAAGTGCTTTATGTTTTTCATTTATGATTAGACTTTGAAGCATGAAGAAAAGACTTATCTTGGTAATGACAGTGAATTGATTCTAATGACGCTTATTGCAGATCCGTTCGGCTGCAGTTTATTTGGAAGAACAGCAGCCTTCGGTCTTAGTTGAATTTTTCTCTCTACAGATGAATCCAGTGAAAGGTACAGCGGTAGAAGGACACCAGCAGTTTGTCAGCCTCAGCTCAGCAGGGGTGGAGTGAGTACTCCTCCCACAGTCCAAAGACATGCATGTTAATTGCCAAATTAAACTGGCTGTAGGTGTGAATGGTCGTCTGTCTCTCTGTGTTAGCCCTGTGACAAACTAGCAACCTGTCCAGGGTGTACCCTTTCACCGTATGACAGCTCCTGAGTGACACTGTCATTGATTTTTCTGATCTCTGTCTGCCCCCACTACAGTCACATTTGCATGTCATTCAGGTCAATTAAGACCTCAAGCTGGGAGTACTGGGAGACTGAGTACACTACGCAGTCTGACATGTACAGCAGGACCACATGAAGATCTGAAAAGACATCATGTCTCTAGTCTGATTCCATTGTGAGTAAAAACTTTCAGTTTTAGTTTTAAACAGTCAGGTGGGACACAGATTGTAGCCAAAATGCAGCTAAACAAGTAGATTAAGTCAGTATGACTGCTGTTACTGACACCAGTCTGGAAAAAAAAACTCTTCCTCAACCTCACTTACACCCTGTGGTATCAGTGATGAGGCAAAGACGGAGAGAAAATATACACATCTTACACAAAAGTGACTGCGTGTGTGGGTGCCAAAGGGACAATGAATCTATGACAGTTTGTAAATGTGCATCTGCATAAGCTGCAGAAGCTTTACAACTGCATCAGCTGGTTTTGCCACCCTCAGTATTTCACCACCCTTTACACTTTTCACATTTGTGTTTCCATAATTTCACAACTTACAGTCACATTGCTTCAGTGGAGACACACCCCTGCCATACTCTAAACCTTACCTTAAACCAAGTCTTCACTAAAAAGAAATGTAATATTTGCTGCTATGGAGACTTAACACTGTCCCCACAACATGAGTAATGCTAGTACACACACACACACACACACACACACACACACACACACACACACACCATTAGGAGAGTGCTAGGTGCTGACTGAGGTGTCAGACAGCCAGATGAGGTCTGAGCCACTCTCATGTCTTCCCGCCTCATTTCCATCCATTACTGAGGGACAAGGCTGAGAAAGCTCATTTGGCTCCATTAGAGGCCGGAGCGCTCCATCCAATCAAAGCACATTCATTTTAAGAACGGAACAAATGGATGAAGGTCATGTTCATGTTTCCAACAAACACTCAAATACCTACAAACAGGCATCATGTTGAGGATGAGAATGACTGATTAGAGAAAAATCACTAAAACAGAATTTTAAAAACTCTGTTAGTGGAGGCGATGATTAATTAAAAGCCATGGATTTCTCAGCACTGTTTTTTTGTTTGTTTTTTTCAGCCTGCAGTCAATGAAATGGAAGTGAGCCACTCCAAAATGACATTAAAACCCCTCCTGTTATCAGATGCCATAAAACTTGTGCTCAGGGTCTCAAAGCACTAAGAGATCCAAAGACTGCCGAGGCTGAGACGCATCAGGCTGTGTTTTAAATATTCCATTATAGGAGCCATTAGGATAATTACAACACAGCCTCTTTCACTGATCTGACTGTGAATCCTTCTTTTTATTCCACGTGACAGACAGCCACTTTTTTCATCCTCCTCTGGCTCGGTTTGACTAAGCTGAACAATGGCACATCATGGGCAAATGCTAACTGAGAAATATGACTTTAACAGGAGGAGATTTTACAGAAGAGAGTGGATGGCAGGTTGGAAATGGAAAAGCAGTTCAGTCTGTTATATGTATGCTGTTTTCTTTTCGTTGTTTTTTGTGTGTGATAAAGAGGGCCAGAGGAAAGCCACATTGGAGATGTTTATCATGTCTGATCTGGGCTGCTGAGAAAGAAAAATGAAAAGCCATACTTGCTCGCTCTCCTGGAAACAGTAACCTGCTGTATTAATACACCGACACTCTTGTTTACAAAGTACAATTTGAAAAGGTGGCAGCTAATGAATGTCACATCTTCTTTTCTATGGAAAATAATAAAATAATTGTTGCCCTTCTATAACCACGAAGAGCATAGAAAAAGTAAAGAAACTATTCTCTGTTGGCCAAACAACCTTTATGTGATATGAACTGGGTAAAGAGAAATGTCAGTTTCTCTGCTTCTACAGCCTAATTTTCCATCCATAATGACACGTGAGCATGAAAATAAAAATAAAAATCACAGCTGTGGGTATGGTTGAACCGTATAACACCAGCACAGAGTACACAAAAGTCTCCGATTAAAACCAGTGCACTGGTAGGGAATCTCTCTCTTGCTCATCGGGGCAGGATGTTTTTAACCCCGTGTGTTGAGTTTCAAAATTTGATTACTTCCAAGTTTGTTTGGGATGCTGCAACACTAAAATATACATTATATTATTAATTTTGTAGCACCCCGGGTGTGAAAAATGGATTCTCCAAACCAAACTCCAGAAGACTTATAATAACAGGCAGGAAAACAGGCCAAGTTTTCCCTCAAACAGAGTGTTTACATCAGTGGTTCTCAAACTTTTTCTGGCATGCCCCACTTCAGAAGCCCAAAATAAATTACTGCCATCTTGTGGATGTAGTTGACTATTGTCTGTGAGAGCAGAATTAACTCTGCTTGACTATGATTCCACCTAAATCTCTAGCATGTCTCGTTCTCATGGGCGTGTCCGTGTCCTGTTAACTAAAGGCTGGAGCTGGGCAGCTTTTTCTGGTTGCTTGCCTATAGTCTTTGACGGGTTTATCCACATTATCCTGGCTCTGCTTTCACTGCTCTGAGATCAGTTACTATCTACGCTTTGGGTGGAAACAGAGCTAGCATCAGCAAGCAAAAAAGCCCTCTGTGATTTATCATCTTATCAGACAAGTTTTCTCATAATAACCACCTTGGCTAACATGTGATGTAGAGGAGTTAGAGTGCAGTGCGAAGAAGTTTTTAATAACCCCTCTAGCCTGTCAGCAAGGAAAGCGGCTGGAGAGGGGAACTCCTGCCATGTCCGGTTTAATAAAACAGGCAAGTTGAACAATTGCAGGCTCCACCAGCATTTTCAGATTAACATCTTTGAGACACAACTTGGTTGACAGAATGTTAACCAGTTGTTTTGCTAATAGACCACTTTAATTTTTCCTTGATATTTTTAATGCTCCTGTAGATATTGACAGCTAACCATATCACACACTTTTTTCTTAAAAGTTTTTTTTTTTTTTTAGAGATACGTGGTCCTCACAGGACAGCCACTACAAACACATGATTTTAAAGAATATGATGCATTACTGCAGATTAAACAGAATATAAAGTATTTTAAATGAGCCTGAGCTTACACATCCGCAGCAGTAATACTGATCCATATAACACTGAAGGGGAACATTTTACTGCAGAATAATTATTGTTACTTTTGATAACTTCATGTAACATTTGCCAGTAATACAGTTTTATGTGTAGTGAGGTGTTTTCATAGTGTTTTATTGTTACTTTTGCTAAAGGAAAAAAAATTTCCTCCAGCACTCGTCATTGGAAGCTAATGATCAATGTTTTGGTGATAACTATAGAAGTAATACGATTTTACTTTTTCTTCAGCCAGGAAGGAGTGCAGAAAGGTGGAGATGTCCATGCAGAGTGCAGCATATACAAAAGAGTAAAAGACAGGGAGCACAAAATCATGAAACAGTATGCTTTAACCTGGTCCAATTTGTGTTGTTAAACAGTAGAGGAAGATTTGCCCTCCTGTAAATGTCACCGCATGCCTCTGGTTAGTACTGTAGCAGCAGACAGACTTATTTAAAGTTGGCAGCCACATGAATGTCCATTTCAAAACTATCAGCCTGCTCAGCTTAGTATAAAGTCACTGCTGGTAAAATAAGTTGTGATTAAAATGTGAATCCAAAACCTTTCCTTGCTGTTGAGCTGAATCTTGTGAGCAGGGCACAGGTATGAGCAAAACCAGGACCAAGCTCATACCTGGATCCTCAGACTTATGGAAAAAACACACAGTAAGTTTGCAGTCTGCTTCAGTCACTGTTCTAATTTGAAAAGTCGTGTACTCAGAACTAAACAGATCTCGCGGTGTGGACAGTAAAGCAAAAGTGAGATGAGTTTTAAAGCCTTTTAATGCATTGTGCACTAGCTCTAAGTTTGGTGTAGCTGTGGCTCAGGAGGCAGAGCGAGTTGTCTGCGAATCAGAAGGTCAGTGGTTTGATTCCCTGCTCCTCCAAACTGCCCCAAATGCAGCCATCAGTTTGTGCGTGACAGGTGAAAAGGCCTTTAAATGCATAGTAGAATGCTGTGTAAATGTGGTTTGTAATATAAAAGCTCTTTATGTGCTTAGTAAGAATAGAAAAACACTATAGAAGTACTAGTCCGGTGAGAGATAGGCAAGAGTAAAGACAGAAACCTCCTCCAACATGGAGGCTAACAGGGGTACCCAACATGAGACTCAGCCCCTCTGTGAGAATAACATGTTTAAGTAATGAGGTTTCTGCTTATAGCAGTGCTTACCACCACTGAAAACAGCATTTTTCTTTTGTCACCACTGTCTTCATTTCAGGTGATTGCACATCCCAAACATGTTTACTGGTTTCTTCAACTAATATTTCAGGTTAAGCAGAAGATGCTTTTTGCACTTTTCTGCACTCTGCTGCTTTCCAGATGTCTTCCACAGTCTGTCTTTAGGTCCTAATTAGCAACAGCACATTCAAATACTGTAATTTACATCAATGCTGTTAGTAAATAAACCTCTCGACTGAGAATATGTGCAAAAGCAACATTTTATGGCTGTTATGGTAATTTGCAGCAGGCCCATTAAATGTGACGTTAAACCTGCATCGTAATCCGGTGCAGATGAAGTTGAAACGTCTGCTGAAATTATTAAAGTTACACTGAAATAAAATAAAACCAGACTCCAAATAATTAAACAAATGCAAGGAATGCTAACCCAGCAGCAGTTTTCTTCAGTTGAAAGCAGTTTCTGGCAGTAACTAGTCATCACCTCGACTTCCTGTAAAAACACAGATTTTAATTTCCTGCTCTGACAGTGATTAAGAATTAATTAGTGAATTCAAATGCATCCTCACTGCTTCTTTAAAACTGTGGAATAAAACAGACCTAGCGACTCTCTCTCTCTCCATCTCTCCCACCCCACCGTTTCTCTCCCTCGTGGTGTTATTGATTAAAGTCTGACATTTGAGTTTAACCTGCACATATTCCAACAAACTCAGACACATTCTGCTTTTCCTCCTTTAAATTTCCTCTTTGCTTCTGTGTCCGTTCAGGTCTCCATGTTGTCCTTTCTGAGGTTAACATCTAAAGTTCATAAATCTTTTGCACACTGCTGAGTTTGATGACATTATATACCAGTTTAGTCCTACCTGATCACTTAATTACAGGGAAAATGGGTCAAAGCTACAGGGGCAATAAGGAGGTCTGCCACATCTGTAAAGCTATGTATATCAATCAATGCCTACAGAAAAATATTTGTATCTATAACTGAAGCAATTTTAGGACAGGGTAAAGAATGGGAGAAACACCCAATGAGGCACAGGTAAATGTGTATCTTTTTCTTTCTTTATTGTTCTACATTCTCGTCTCCTCCAGCAACATTTTCTTGATTGCACCCGCTTCTTCCCTTCCTCTCTTGATCTTTTCTTCTCTTCTACCTTCCTCATTCATCCTCTCTCCTTCATTCTCCTCCTCTCCATTTCTGTCTCTGCCTCACTCACACAGCTCACAGATTTTAATGAGCTCACTCGTCTCTCCCTCTCTGTAAATGAACAGCCACCCTGCTGAATCGCGGTCTGAGGCAAAGCCTTAAATAAGCCATCACTGCAGAAGAATTCATTCTCAACCAACAAACACACAGGGGAAAACCACTGCTGAAGGTGAGGCCCAATAACATTGTGCTTTCTGACTTCCTTTGTGTCGAAATGCCGAATTTCACACACAAACACAGAGTCAGGTCCAGACAGGAAGTCTACAGCTGGAGGGTTATAATTGGAGTGTTTAACAGCGATGTTTCGAAAATTGTTTTGTTCAGCTTTGTCTGCATGTGTGTTATGGTAAATTACACAAACAAATTGCATGAAAGAAAATTCACTTCTCAAAGGAACCCGCTTCTCGTTCTTCTGCCCCATACCATTCAGCTCTTCTGCTGACTCCTGTAATTTTGTTACCCCTTCACACTCCTCTGTACTCCCTCGGACCCCTGTATCACCCCTTTGGCTCACTATCATGCCTCTACAGTTCTCTAAACACTTTTTTTTCTTAGCTTGATCTGCTATCGTCTTGCTTTATTCAAATGTTTAGCACATCTATTCCTCTGATCCCACCAACATCTCTTTATACCTTTGTTACTATTCTTCCTTGGTCTGCTCTATTGACCAGTTTAATCCTTCTATAGTTCACCCAGTCCCTCCATTGTCACCCTTTTACTTCTGTCCTTTATACCCTGTTTGACTGAGCTTTCCCACCATCAGCTTTTTCTTCCTTTGACTCCCTAACACCCCCGAATCACTCCTTTAAACTGCTCTATCAGATCTTAGTACCCTTCTAACAGCCTTTTATAGCCTTCAATCATCCCTTTCATCCTTTCACTATCCCATACAACTGTCCATCTTCAATTGTAACTTACATTACTACAAACATGTTTTGTATGCCACTCTATTGCCTCTTTGACCCCTCTACTACCTTTTATATCCTTTATGATTCCATTACGAGCCTGCATGATCGTTTTCACCTAAATGTCACCCACCTGCATCCTTCTATGGTTCATTTACGCCTTGCTATCATGCTTTTAACCACTCCAACAACCCTCAACAAACTCCGGTTATGCCTTGAATCATTTGCTGTATCATTTCTATACCCTTTTGTCACCAACTGTTTATAACCATTTTATAACCTCAGTTTGATGATTTCAGCCATTTTATCCAGTTCCTCCCTCAAACATGCTGTATGATTTCATTAAAAAAGACCAATGAATGATCTCTATTTATTGTTATTTGATGCCTGTACTTTATACCCTTAATCCTGTACATCCATTTATTATGCCTATCTAACAACACTTACCCTCGCCTTAAGCATCGCTCTTCTGATCCCCAAATCATCTGCATCCAGCATCCCTTTCCATCACCACAATCATCCCATTTAACCCTGCAAGAAGCCACCCTTCTGCCAGTCATTTGTACCTCAGCTATCAACCCTCTCTTCCACCTTAGCAACCTTTTATTACTTTCAGCCCTCTCTCTCAGTCCTCCTGAGTCATATTTTGTGCCCTTATTCTATCAGCCAGTTCGTCATTCTAATTTTTCCAAGTTTTTATCACCACTTCACACCCACTGCCTACTTAAGAACTATGCAGCTTGTCCTGTTTGGTGTTTGTGGTCTCTCTATGCTTTTCTTTCTCCTCCTCTCTTCCTTAGTCAGGTTCTGCTGGATATATCTTCGTATTAAAAGGAAGTTCTTCTTCCCCACCATTGCCAAGTACTTGCTCACAGGGGATCACTGGAGAGTTGGGGTTCCCTCTCAAATATTGTTGGGTCTTTACCTTAAAGCACCATGAGGTTTGGAACTACAGCAATATAAATAAAATGTAACTAAAATGAATATCTTTATATACCTTTAATATCTTTATACCATTCCTTCTATGTACTTCCATCTTTATTTAAAAGATATTTTCATCAGTCTAGTACTTCTTTCAATCATGTGACCATCGGTAGCCTTCTTTAACCTATATAAATCATTTTCAAATCGTCTCATTTACCTCTCTGTCATTAATCCATACTCCTTTATCATTCATTTGACACTTTAATGAATCCATCTGATTACTAATCTATAACCTTTATACAGCTGTATGCAACTCTAAAATCCATTTATACTCCTGCCTTTCCTCCATCCCCTCCAACCATTCCTTTAACTTCTAAATGAGTCCATACCCTCCACCATCCCCCTCATGCAGTTGTATTCAACCTTCTATCACATTGTTACACTCTTCTGGCGGCCCTTTACGCTTTGCTGTAACCCGTTCGATTTTATTTGACTCCTACATCATCTATTTAGCCTCTCAATGAGTGATTTTCACATCTTCATCTTTCTCCTCGACCTCTGTACGAGTCATATTCACCTATCTATCTTCCCTGTTAGCTCTGTTACGTCCCTCTATCAAGGTTTAAAAGGTCAGGTTTCCAGTGGAGAAAGTGTTTGCTTTGGGATTTGACAGCTAGTCTATAAAAATAAAATGAAGAAAACAAATCATGCCCCTTCGTTGTTTTTCTCCCTCCAGAGTGTGTACATGATAAAAGTTCACCATCTGAAGTGCTCTAATGAGCCGCTGACAACAAGCTTGTCACCGCTGCTGCCGCCGCCTCCTCACAGGACAACAAGCTGGTTATGTAACCAAACTAATGAAACAAGGCTACTGTGTTAGGCCTTAAAATAGCAGCAGCACCAAACTCCAGCTAGTTCCTTAGAGATAGAGGAGATGGATCTGGATCCCTATAAAATACACCAATCAGCCTAAATCTGTGAACAGGGTAAGTGAAGAACACTGATCATCTTGTTACAGCCCAATGTTCTGTTGTGAAACTTTGGGTTCTGTTACACGTTACATCACCATGTACCTAAACGCTGCTGCAGACCAAGCATACCGCAGCAGCATCCCACAGTAGGGCAATGATGGCAGAAACACTGAGGGGGTGTGGTTAGCGAGTGTATTACAAACCTGGGAGCATGTCTGATCCCAGTTAACCCCCAAGGCACTAGGGATTTAGTAAATATTTTTTTTATACGAAAGCTACAACTGTCTTTTATTATCCTACTGTTGCTGTTAGCCATTTGACATGCTAAAAATAGCTTGAAAAACTATAAAAGAGATGCAAATATTATAACTTGATACTGTTACCTTTTCAGTTTTTAACTGTCCACTGATGCCTGCTAATTACAGATTATGGTAGGCTAGATCATTCTTTGCCACATGTGGATGATGTTAATGATGATTTGGTGCTCTCTCACTGGTATAGGCTGCAAAGTGGGAAATAAACTCCCTGGTGTCTCTCTCATCACTCACTGTGACGAGGTCATCACAGCTCTGCTGTGCTGTCTGTGGCTCACAGTTAGCATTAGAGCAGATTGATAGTGCTACCTTAATTACATCCAATTCAATTGATTCAATTGACCTCTAAACACCCCAAAACCCAATCGGGTCACAACATTCACTGGATACGCCGGAATAAGGCCTTCCCTTCTGAGGCACCACCCATAACTCTTGTGGGTGGCCTCCCAGCAAGAGGGTTTGAATCTCCTGGTCAGCTGAGGAACTTTCTGTGTAGAGTTTACATGTTCTCCCTGTGCCTGCATGGGTTTCCTCTGGGTTCTATGGCTTCTTCCTACAGTCCAAAGGCAAGCATGTTAGCTTAATTGGTGTTTCTAAATTGGCTGTATATGTGAGGTAGGTATAGTGCATAGAAATGAATCGCTGTATGAATGAATGGGAAATGCACTTTGAGTGATAAGACTAGAAAAGTGCTCTGTAAATGCCAGTCCATTTTCAGTTCACAGGACTCAAAGGATCCACTGCCAACACCCTGCTGCAAGACACCCCCAAAGGTCCATGTCAGTGTTCATGCACTGACATACAAGACCTGTTTGGACAGCATGAGGAAGACACTGGAGATCACTGGTTATAACTCTCAGTCACCTTTTCTCCCAATTCTCCACTTCAGTGGTTTGATTTTTCTCCCTATTCTCAGGCTTTTTGCTCTCTTCCTCTGCATCTGTCCTTGCATGTTATCACTGGTGTGGTTAACAAATAAGGCAGGCAAGTCAGGGGACACATTATGTGTATTTATGTCTGCAGCAGAGTTTATCTGCAGCCAGTGATGGCAGCAGCAGCAGCAGGGTACTGGGACCACTGGTGTGTTGCCGTTATCTTTCCCTAATGCGCCGCTGGTAAACAATTTAAATAAAAAATGATGACGATAATGGATCATAAAACATGCTAACGTGCAATGTGATCACTCCAGACACTTTTTGTTACTCATACACAAGGGACCACATTATCATATCACTTCACAGACACACGGCACAATATTTTAAAGTTCATAACAAACCATTCGTGTGGTGAATATTAAAGATTAATATCAGACATGTCTCATGTTCGTGTCTGATACTAATCTGCACAACACTGCAGACACGAGTCAGGAAAAGTGAATGTTGGCCTCATCATAACACTGAATTATTCAGCATTTGTAATTTGCATCATCCTTACTTCACATAAATACAGTAGGCTATATGTCAGCGCAAAAATGTCTGCCAACACAATGCAGAGCAGCTACCTAAACCTCTCTCCCACAGAGGTTGATCATTTTGTTGATAGTCTTACATCAGTTCTGCGTATGACGCTGGATACTGTGGCTCCTCTGAAATAGAGAGCTTCAAATCAAAAGAGCTTAACCCCGTGGTATAATTCAGAAGTGCGTGCCTTAAAGCAGATAACTCGTAAGCTGGAGAAGAAATGGCGTTGCACTCATTTAGAAGGCGCTCATCTGGCCTGGAAAAATAGTTTGTTGCTGTATAAGAAAGCCCTTCGTAAAGCTAGGACATCTTACTATTCCTCACTAATCGAGGAAAACAAGAACAACCCCAGGTTTCTTTTCAGCACTGTAGCCAGGCTGACAAAGAGTCAGAGCTCTGTTGAGCCAAACATTCCTTTA
>VUQI01020344.1:0-16442 GCA_015106735.1 Paratilapia polleni | reverse complement strand
ATTATCAGGTTGTTCTAAAAGCTCCCTGAAAAGTCTTCAGTTAATCCAGAATGCTGCAGCGAGAGTACTGACAGGGACTAGAAAGAGAGACCATATTTCTCCCATATTAGCTTCTCTTCATTTAATTAATTAAACTGTCTCTCTCCCATAGTGTGTCTTTTGTCCTGTCTCCCTCTGCTCCCTTCTATTTCTCCTCATCCCCAACTGGTCATGTCAGATGGCTGCCCCTCCCTGAGCCTGGTTCTGCCAGAGGATTCTTCCTGTTAAATGGGAGTTTTTCCTTCCCACTGTTGCCAAGTGCTTGCTCATAGGGGTCGTCTGAGTGTTGGGGTTTTCTGTCTAATATTGTAGGGTCTTTACCCTAAAATATAAAGTGCCTTGAGGCAACTGTTGTTGTGACCTGTTTCCATTGTAGTAAAATACCTGTCTGTGAGTATTGGGGGCATCACAGCACCATGAGCTGCTTTACGGCATCCTCCATTTTGATTTTGGGCGTGAGGCGAGCATCACCCTCCTGACAGCATCACCTTCAACCAACACAACCAGCTGCTTCTTCTGCACACCTGAAGCTTCTGCTGCTCCTAATGTCTGCTGGAGTTATTGTTTGGAAACAGGCGCCATCGAGGGAGGACGTCCTGTGCTGAATCCTTAACCGACCAGTCAGCACAGATTAGGAGCCTGCTAGTGTTTGATGGGCAAAATCAGCTTTACTGTGAGAAAAACTAAAGGACAGAAGAGTTGTTTTAGTTCAGCCCAGACACGTTATCCATGCTGGATTTATGGAAAATGTGGACTTGTTGTCTGGAAGCAGGTGGAAACTATTAGTTTAGCCATTTAGCTCCATTCTCCCCTGTTCAGTGAGGACTGGCTCACTGTCCCCTGCTGATCCAGTTTCTGTATGATGGGATTAACAGGAATGGACTGGGTCTTGAGAGTAAAAGTAAAAGCTTTTAATTACACAGTACTCACAAACTACCAACTCTTTTAATTTGCATTTGTTTTGAATTAATCCAAAAAGTCAACAGTCAGAGTGAAAAGCTGAATCAGAGAAAATGTCCTAAAGTCAGTGGATTTGTTTGGTTCCCCTTTAATAACAGCAGCACTAGAGCTGCATGCACGGCAGTCTGTTCAGACCTGCTAACCCATATTTATCCCAGCTTGATCTCACAATGCTCCAAAGAGCCTCTCTACATGTCAGGAATGTTTGTCTTTGGTTGAAGTGCCTCATAAATGTTCAGAGAGGCTGACTGAATCCCACTGTGGCTCTGCAGAGCTTTCTGGAAGACGCTCCATTGTTGAGTGAACTCATTAATGTGTTTTTCTTGACCGTAGCTGCGCTGTGTTAACATGCAGTGTGGATGCCTTGAGACGACTGTTAGCGTAAATCAGTGCTTTATAAACAAAACTGAATTGAAACTGAAGCTCATTCAGCTGTAAAGAAAACGGTTTTTAATGTGAATCAGATCAACCATCCAGAAACAGAACGACACTTTGAACAAAGCAGCTGGGTCACAGAGACACACCTGTGTGTTCCAGCCTGTGTAAGCCCTGCCCCAGGTGTCAGGTGAGGGCGGGTCCTCTGAGGTGACATGTGTTATGTAAAACTGGTGCCACAGGCAGAGGATTCAGGTTCCTGAGGAGGGTGGGGGTAGTTTGAAGCTGATTTGTAAGCCTGCAGATCTGGTTCATGGGTCCAGCTCAAAAACAAAGAGGGGCAAGTTTTTGCAGGACTCAGATCTGTTGCCTTTAACCCCTTGCATTCAGGCCAGAAGTGTTTTGAAGAGAATTCGTGACAGTTGTCCATAAGGGGTTAGATGCCACCTTTAAACTCTCTCCTGCAGGATCTGTGTTTTATGCCGTTTCTACTTTAATAAGTTCTATTTCCACTCTTGTAATTATCTTTGATTCAATTTATGTCATTCTCTTAAAAGCACTTTGTGGTTTTGCTTAAAAAGTGCTACAGAAATGAACCTTAATTACTATTTTAATTCACAAAGATGTGAGGAATGAGGTTAAATGGAGAGATCTCAGCAACAGTCGTCTCAGTCCTTTATATTCTAAGGTAAAGACCTGAAAACATCAGAGCGGGAACACAACAATCAGATTATCCCCTATGAGCAGCTCTGGGTGACAGTGGAGAGGAAGAACTCCCTTTTAACAGGAAAAGAACTCCAACAGAAGCAGGCTGAGAGGGCAGAGAAGAGTTTTTTCTCCTTCGTGGTGCATTCAGTCCCAGTCATGAGTTGCTTAGCGAGGTCTGACCTGTACTTCTGAATAATAAAACAGCCTATCCACGCACTCATTTCCTCCTGTTTAGATTACTGCAGCTCACCGCAAACATCTTAAAACTGCTGCATCTTCTGTCTACAGTTAGTAAAAAACACAGCAGCAAGACTCCTCACAGACACTGCAGTCCTCACACAATTACACAGCTTCACATTCGCTACAGGATTCAACAGAAAGCAAGCTTTAATTACTGATAATAAGTCCAGGAAACCAAAGATCCAGAAGGGTGAACACAAGGAACCAGAACATTGAAAGGTTCTGGTTCCTTGGTGAGCATTACAGGATGGACAGGGACAAAGAGAAGGCGCTGAATACTTATACACTGGGAACTGATTGGAGATTAGACAGGAGGAGACGCAGGTGAAAGCAATGAACCACAGGTGGAAATCAGACAAACAGGAAGTCAAAACTGAAACGACACACCAGAGGAAACTATCGAAGTAAAACAGGAAACAAACCAAGAGACACCTACAAAACACAGAGACAAGAAAACTCACGCCGAACACGATTCAGAGGAACGCTGAGGAGGCAGGAACGAGAATAAAATCAAACCAAAAACTACAAACACAAAACTGAAGTGAGTCACATGAAACAACCCCAAAACTAAACAAATTAAACACACAAATCAAAAACTCCACACACAAACCAGCATCCAATAATGTGAGTCCAAACCTGAGGAAAAGAACCATTCCTGGGACCATGACAGCAGTTTTAACCCACGTGGCAAATAGTTTTTACTCTCCAGTGTGCAGCTACTGTAACTGTTCTGTGTGTTCATGTGCACATCTCTTATACTTATTATTGCTTGAAATTGTTGAAATATTGTGTTAAATGTGTGCTAAATGTATTTGCAGATTTTTAATGGTTTCAAAAAGATGCCACCAAACAGCCACAGCTGAGGAGCACAGCATCTCATAACTCTGTCTCCAGATGTTTCCAGCAGTGGATAATCAAAGATAATCTTAAATAATCTCACTGTGAGTCACTGCTTTGGATTGTTTTCTATGTTTTTGTGTTCATGTGTTTGTTAGTTTTGTTCTGATATGTTCTGTGGTTATCTGTCAGATGCTTCTGCTCTCACAGATGCTTTTGGTTTTCTTTTGCTGTCTATGAAAGCCATCAGACTGCTGGGACTGAAGATGAAAATGAGGCTAAACCTGGCACATGTAGAGAAGTGCAGCTCAAAGTGTGTTCACCTTAAAAAGAAATTTAAAAAATAAAATGTAAAAAAAAAAATGTAATCTCTCTCTCTTTGTCATCCTGTTCCAACCTTTAAGTTTAACTGAATGCTCCACATCTGGATGGCGCAGCTGGGTGGAAACAGATCTCATGTCTTGTTGCTGCTGAGGGGCATTATGTCTCACAGCAAAGACTGGATTCCTTCAATCTCTAGTTAAACTCTCAGAGTTTGCAGCGCTCCAGAGACCAGCCGGGAGATTTAAGACGGAAATCTGTTTCATAGCAGCTGCAGGATGGACTTAATCCCATCACTGTACGACGGCGGTTTCATCAGGAAACCACAGAGCTGACTCACTAATCCTCTTTAATGCTCTTCTGAAGATCTGAGGTTCGTCTTAGTCCAGGTTTTGGATCATAACTTCACTTTTTATTGTTTGGACTGAATAAAAGTCTCATTCAGAGGAAGTGCACTGATGGCTAACAAAGGTTAAACCTGATCCTGGAAACGCTCCTGTTATTTAATGTTGTCATCATTTAGGCAACTGGGAGGCAAAAAGAGGCTCAGGGGCCAAATCCGGCCATCCAACAAGGTGCCTCTCTTCTGCTCCCAGTTATCCACACTAGGAGGTAAGTTAACACTAGCCCAGATAACACCAGTTTTACCTAACAAAACCTGTCTGGTCGAATGGCTGACATCCAGTGTTGGTGGATTGGGTGGATTTCTGCCGTTCTCTGTGGTTTTAAGGTTAACTTCGGGAGTTCAAATTGTGTTGGGCAGGTGAGTAAAATTTGGGCTGTTCTGGGATCAGTTTGGGATTTTTTAAAACATTTCTGCTTTATAGTTTCATTTGAAACAAAACCCAAGAATGCATCCAATCAGTCAGCAGGACCCTACAGACGGACAGGAGTTTACATCCAAACCATGCATAACGTCTCATAACAGCAGGTCACAATGTGAGAGGAAGAGAATCACAGAAATATAAACGTTAAAATTCAATCATTTGTGGTTTAAACACAAACAGGTAAAAAGGAAATATTCCAGCAGAGGATTCAGTCTGCTGCAGCAGCTCTATTTGTCCTTGTCTTAAAACAAGTAATCTGATAATGAGAGGAGGGCCTCTGCACACCTTTTAATATCCTGTCATACATGCACGGCAGCACTGAATCCTTCTAGACCAGAGGTGTCAAATGTATGGCCTGGGAACCAGAATCAGACCGCTAAAAGGTTGAATCTGCAAAATGTGAGAAACACAAAGAATAAATTTTGTTTTTTTCATGTATTTTTTTTTGGTCTGGATCACATCATGAGTTTGAACTGTTGAAGCAGTTTAACAGCCTTCTTACTGACACACAGGTCACACACAGTCCGCACGTCACAGTAAATAAGGAGGAGATAAGAAAATCTGGTATTTTTCTACAGTTAGTATTCCATTAAATAACCAAAAACTCCCTGTTTTATCTACACTGGATCCACAGTAAACAGGATATTTTCTGTGAATTAAGAAAAAAACTCCCGTTTTCCACTTATGGAATGAGCTGCCTCCACTTTTTCTGTAATTTTACATATTTATTTCCTTGATTGTGGTTAAAGCTCGAGGAGCCGCGCTGACGGGTTTCTTTGTGTCTTTAAAATCTGTAAAAACTGACATATTGTTTAAATGATTTTTCTTCATCATCAGGATGGTTTATTAAATATTTTCAGAACCGACTGAAACTTTTTATACTAGTACAAATGAAACAGTTTGGAGGTGTTTGTTTGTTTGCTTGTTTGTTTATGCAGCTGTTTTAAGATGAAATGAGGCTCTTTGTGGCCCATAAACTAAAATGAGTTCGACATCCTGATCTCAACGTTATCAGATAGAGCTGAACGTGAGAACACAGTCGGACATCAGACGGTTTTTAGTGCCAAAGTTTGAACATATTGAAACTCTCTCATTGCAGCCTGTGCAGGATGGGGGACAGATTTTCCAGGATGTGGCATTCATCCTCACCTTCAGCATCAACTGTCACCAACACTAGTTAACTTTAAGATGAGATCAAATATACTTCACTTATCACAAAAGTTGGGACGTTCCTTTGTTACAGCAGTTAAATTAAGTTTAATACAACAAACAGAATGTTGTAGCTCAGTTAAACAGGATACAAAATTACCAAACAAATAATGTAAAAAAAAAAGAAAAAAAAAAGAAACCAAAATAAACACAAAAAAGTAAAATAATTAGAACAATAAGTAATAATATACTGTATAACAAAAACAGCACAGATGATGTTAAAGTGAATGGAGACAAAGGTTTTTGTAGTGACTGAAACTAAACTAACAACTAAAACCAAGTGTGAAAAAACATTTTAGTTACTGAAATCAAAATAAAGACTAGACTTAAATTGAGAAGGCTTTGGTGTAAATAATTACTGAGGCTGGGACGTCTGCATGACAGTGCTGGGTTTTTATTAGAAGACCTTTTCTGAACCTCTTAAATCTGCCCCGGAAAAACATCACACACATTATAAGAAGAAAAAAATGAAAACTAACCCTGAAACAAACAGATCCACTCAGGAAACAAACTGAGACCAAAGCAAAATTAAAACAGGGTTAAAAATGTAAAACTGTAGTGACTCCGGTGGCGGCAGCACAGTCTGTGCTCTCTGATTGGAGTGGACGCCATCCTGTTAGCTGTGACTTAGCAGCGTGATGGAGCGGTTAACCTGCTGGATGTAACCTGCATGTAATGAGCTTTGGTGTGATTTACATATCTGGTCGGTTTTGGCTGGTTAAGGAGGGCTGCACACAAACAGAAGCAACAGTTTACTTAGTGCACAACGGTTTTCTGGACTTTACGCTGAGCTCCTTAAAAATAACTGAATAGGTTAATGTAATAATCCTTAAAACAATCTTTTCAGATGTGTGGATCCAGACTCCAGGTCCTGGTCCAGATCTAAAACCAAATACCTGCTTTGAGTGTATTTTGAACCACTCTGTGCTCTTTGATTCTTGTTTGTAGCACAGAAGTTTTATGATTTTATTTCCTCATCATCGCCTCCCTCAGACTTTAATCAGTAAAGAGACGAACATGTTGGACCTGGTCCTGGATCGGGTGAAGCGAGCACTGAGCTCAGAGGCCACCTGGGTGTTTTGCCCTGCAGCCAGGGAGCAGCAGCTGGGAGAATGCCTGCAGCGTAAAAGCATACAGCTGCACCCACTGCACAAAAACACTTTACAGATCATAAAAGCTAAAATTACTCCCATTATACACTGACATGCTGTGACACATCTGCACTCACGGTTAAAAAAAAACAAACTTTTCCCCATCAGCTGAAGGGACAGAGCGCAGAATCTCAGCCACAGGACTGACACATTCACAAACTTAATCATTCATTAACTATCAGGTCACTCCTGATCTTTGAAGGCAGCAGAATTTTGCACCGTGCAGCATTTTTAATGAATTCAACCCTTTTTCTTCCCAGTGTGTGAACAGACTGTAACATAACTGAAAACAGGGAGCAGTTTGTTGCACCCTGAGGAAAGTCAGTGTTTCCATGATAGACTGAGCATCATATCAGAGTGTGCTGGCCCAAAGCTGTGGGGGAAATGGACAGTGTGCTGGCTGTACTGGAGTAAATGGTGTTTAACCCTCTGAGGTCTAAGTCATCATCAGTGATGACCCGCTAACTTAACTCCATGCAAACAGAACATGTAAATCTTTTTTTAATCTCCCAAGTCTTGGCAATCAGGGAGCAAAGAAAATAATAATTCTGACACACATCAAAAACCTTTTCCAAAAATAAATCTGCTGTGCCTTTCTCCAAAATACAGGGTTGGAGTTACCACCAATGATGACTTAGACCTCAGATGTTTAATGATAAAGCCCAATTTTATGGTATATAGTGAATTATCTTGAGAACCGCTGCTCTTGAGTTTAAGACTTCAGACCGTCCCAAACTGAACACTTTACACCAAATATTTCAGGATTTATGTACAGTCAATGTTCCAGTTGAAGCTGTTTGCAGCCAAAAACCAGTGATGAACCCAAGCTATAAAATCTTTCTTTCCAGATTCAAATGTGACTCGTGAAGAGCCAAACATCAAGGCTGAATCTTCTTGTTTATAAAGCCTTCCTGGTTGGGTTCTCCATCCATCCAGCTTTCATGACACCATGACATCATGTTACTCGTGCGACTGCAGACGCTAGAGTCATATTCACTCATAACAGCCAACAGGTCACTCAAAACTTACCGGAAAGTCTTGAGAGTTCTCTGACTTTTCTCTAAGCCCTCTCTGGTTTTTTCCTGTATCTGTACAACAGTGATCTTGGCAGAATGATAGACAAGCAAGATGGGACAGATGCTGATGCAAAGACCAAAATCAGCAAGGCCCGAGCAGCATTCATCCAGATGAGGAAAGTCTGGAGCTCCGGGGAGATCAGCCAACACACCAAGCTACGTTTGTTCAACTCAAACGTCAAGTCAGTGCTGCTGCATGGACATGAAGAACATGAAGAACCACAAAAGCTGGGCAAAGTCCAGACTTTTGTGAACCAGGGCCTGCACTGAATCCTCTTAGTGTGATGGCCCGAAAAAATTAGCAACATCAACTTGTGGCAGCAGACAGAGTGACGGCCCATGGAAGAAGAGATCTTGAGAAGGAGGTGAGGATGGCTCGGGCGAAGTCAACATCACAAGACAGTCCCTGACCTGGAACCCACAAAGAAAAGGAAAGAGGGGAAGAATGTGAAACCCCTGGCATCAGGACCTCATCACACACGTCAAAGCGACAGGACTGAGATGGAAACAGGTGGAAGCTCAGGACAGGGAGTGCGGGCAGGAGGTTATTGATGGCCTATGCTTCAGGAAAGCAGCAAAAGGCTGAACTAACTAGCTAACATAAAAGATAACTTGAATCATACAGCTTTGACTGCCCACCAACGGTGACAAAAAGCTCGTTCTGGCTGCCGGTGGCATCAGGAGAATCCACATGGGAGATAGGTGAATTTCAGTTCATGGGCTTTCGCCACAGGCCACTGAGCAGATTTTTTGCTAAAGCTGAGATATTTTTAATTTGCACAGATTCATCTTTATTTGCATCGCCTGGTGCTAATTTGCATCAGTTTTCGTCTTTGCAAAGACTCTGTATGTACAAAGAAAAACCCTTCTTGTCATCGTTGGCGTGAAGTAGAATCAGAAAGCCTTCAACCTTTAACTTTATTTTGTGTTTTGTCTGTTTTTTGGCAAATGAATCAACTCAAAATAAGAGTGAAGGGTGGTGGAGAGACACTGTGTAGAAAAGCTTATAAAAAAACCCAGATACAAATACTTAGATATTACAAACATGAGATCGAGATCTCACTTTGAAATATTCCTAATGTGAAGGAACCATAACAGGATAAAACAACACATCCAAAAGGTCAAGACTCAACTTCACAGTGACGTCTCTGCAAATCACTTTCTTTAACACTAGAGCTGTGAGCTGGGGACACTAATCTTTAGTAAAATTCCTTCAGTACAAATGTTTTATTACTCTTGGATGTAAAATTCATCTTGATAGGCTGGTGGAGGAGTAAAACTGTGAGGGTGTAATTCTATTTCTATTCACAGAAAGTGTTTCACTGGTACAGAATGGATCTGTTAAAGCTTAAGTTGGATAATCTCTTGAGCTCTGCAGCTTTTCTCAAGTGTTTGATTCAACTTTGGACGTCCAGTTTCAACCCGAGAATCAGCCGCTCCTCTGTTTACTGAAGATTAAACTGCTAACAAAGCATCAAAGCAACACAACCTGCTGCTCAGTGTTACCCAACACTGCTGTCACACATCAGGATGGTCAGTCTTGTACAGCTGCAGTTTGGACTACATGTAGTTTTTCACACACCTGGAGCTAACTAGAGAGTCTAACTAAATGTCATCCATGTCTGAACTGGTCCAAAACTCTCTCTAACCTGTCAGTATTCTGATGTGAAGTGAAAGTTGGCGTGACGATCCTTCATAAATTCACTGTACTGATTATAGGTGGATCCCACATTCTTAGGCACACCCAAAGCCATTAAGCCTTCTTCTGTTCATGAAATAAACAATCGCTGGTGTTTCCTCCAGGCTTGGCAACAGCTTACCATCCTTCTCTCCTCCTCCTCCTCCTCCTCCTCCTCCTCCTCACTCATCTGCGAGTATAAAAAAACAGCCACTCTCTGAGCTCTCCACTTTCTCCTCACCAGCTGAAGCAGAAAGACAGCATCCTTTAACCTCATCACCACACAAGATGTCCTTTGGCAGGTCTGTCAGTGGTGGAGCCTACCGGAGCAGCAGCAGGTCCCTGTCCGGGGCCATCGGAGGTGCTCGAGTCAGAATGTCCACTGCTGCATCCACCATGTCCATGTTTGGTGGCAGCGGTGGTGGAGGTGGTGGAGCTGGCTATGGCTTCAGCTTCAGTGGTGGAGCAGGTGGTGGGGGTGGTGGGGGTGGCGGCGCTGCCTTCGGATTCGGTGGTGGCGCCAGTGACAGCATAGACATCTCCGCCAATGAGAAAGCCACCATGCAGAACCTGAACGACCGCCTGGCCTCCTACCTGGACAAAGTACGCAAGCTGGAGTCGGCCAATGCCGAGCTGGAGAAGAAAATCAGGGAGTTCCTGGAGAAGAAGACCTCCCCTTCTGCCAAAGACTACAACCACTACTTCAAAACCATTGCAGAGCTGCAGGGACAGGTAGGCTCACCTTTGTTTAGTCACATGACCAAGGTGCATGCACAGCATCTCTCAGCCTTGCATCACCTTCAGCGTCTGATTTCATGAACCAAAAGTAGTCCTGAAGCTACAGAAAAACACTCAGCTGTGCATTAAAGCAGAATGTAAAGTTGTGCAGTCAGAGAATAAAGACAAATCAGTTCTAAAAAATCTATAAAAATATTCACACCAGAAAAGAAAAACACAAAAATATGATAAAGACACACAAAAAAAAAAAATCAAAGGAAATGTGACTTTTCACAGCCCTCACAGGTGAGGACGTGTTTCCATTCAAACTGAATAAAACACAGTGTCATTATTATTTCACAGGAAACAAGAAAATCTCTTTCTAATAAACACCATTTATGCACTGCAAAGCTAACAAATGAACAGAAACCACCCAGGAGAAATGCATAGTTTACATTTATCATATCAATAATTTCATGATGACATCTTCACATTAACCTCAACACGGTGCTCTGTAAGTTCATCTGGAAAACTTTAAAATGTTATATTTTTAAAAGCTGCCCCGTTTTTATCTTCAGATCCAGACTGCTACCAAAATTAACGGTGGCATCTACCTTTCCATCGACAACGCCAAGCTGGCCGCCGAAGACTTCAGGGTCAAGTGAGTGAAAGAGTTTAGTGTTGGAAAATGTTCATTTATCTCCTGTGACATGCTGCATATGAGTTAAAGTTGATTTTTAGTCAGTCAAATGTGAATTAGGGTAACTAGCTAGTGTTTAGGTGAACCACACACCAAACTTAAGACCTGAGCGTGAGTTTTTAAAGGCCTATTTCACCTTTAAAATCAGGGTAATGCAGAAATGTGTAATTTTACATACAGAGCAGAAAAATAAAGTAAAAACCAAAGCAAACCACAGTAACTCTTTAAGTGGGTGCAGCTTTACTTAATGCTGATTTGTGACTTCATCTGACCAATCACAGCGTGACCATAACCACACCTAAAATAATAATAACAAATAAGCAACACCAGTCCAGCTAAAGGCTAAATATGGTCCGAGCACAGCTGATAGTTCCGATTTTTCTTTAATCATCTGAGAAAGTTTTTTACAGCTTACATCACTTTGCATACTACATCTCAGCCCTCATTCCCCTCTCCTAAACCACGCCCACTTTTACTGATCCAATCACGTGCGCTGGATTTATTGGATGTCATTTCCTTGAGATGATTATTGTTGTGAATCAGCTCTGTAGATGTAAAGGACAGTTTAAAGTTGAATTGATTCATTTTATTTTTTTTATTTTTTTTATTTCTAACATCGTCCGTTTCACTTTAATAAAACTGCTGAATCCAAATTTGCACATTTGACCAATAGCATGCCACCCTAAAAGAGCAGCCTTTTAACTGAATGGAGAGCCACAGATTCCCAAACAGAGAAAGATGAGTTATTGGCTAACTGTATGTTGAATTTCCTACGCAGTAACTAGCTCATCATCGTTTTTCAACTCCAGCTCCAACATTTTACACCTTTCCTCAAAATGTTGATCAGGGATTAAAACAGTTTTTCAAAGCATGCTGTCAGCATGCTGTTATTCAGTTTCACTGATGCCAAAGCAATCAAATCTTTCTTTGGTTATTCTTTAATAAAACCTTCCAACAGAATAGCTAACATAGCTTTGTGTTTCCACTCCTTTGTGTGAGCTAGAGAAGAAAACGTTTTACTTTGCGCATTAAACAGGTTGTAAATCACTTAAAGTCAAGTTCAGCTCTCCACAGCAGAGACGTGGTTCAAACGCTGTTACAGGACAGCAAAGAAACTGCATGGCCAGAATGCTAATTAGCTGGCTAACAAAAAGCTACGTGCAGAAAGTTTTTCTTTTTCCTTTGAAAACAAGTCCCAACAGCGGCCTAACAAACACTGATTTTCAAATTTATCATAAGCTCAGAGGGCTTTTCTTTCCTAAAAATCTGATAGTGCAAAATAGCGTGCAGTGATGACAAAAGGAGAGTTAGCTTCATAGCTCTAGTAAACCAAGTTACAAAGCTGAGAAATAAAATTACTGGGCTCTTTAAACAGAAGCTGAGACAGAGCTACTACCATCTCTATGTTCGAAAAAGGACAAATAAAGGAAGAATGAATAAAGAATGGGATGAATAAGTATTTACATAATGTTAAAAAACATGTGCATTGATAGATTTGAGGTCTATCTTTAGGTTGATTTTATTTTGAAAAATTATCTTTTCCAGTAACTAGCTTCTCTAAATTCTGTGATTTTTCACCATTTTCTTCTCTGTTTGAGTCTGTTTTTGGAATATATTTCTGAATGTTTCGTGTTCTCCCACAGGTATGAGAACGAGCTGGCCATGCGTCAGTCGGTGGAGGCTGACATCGCCGGGCTCAGGAGACTCCTGGATGAGCTGACTCTGCTCAGGACCGACCTGGAGATGCAGATCGAGGGCATGAAGGAGGAGCTGATCTTCCTCAAGAGGAACCACGAGGAGGTCAGTGAGCTCTCAGTCGGTTTTGGGGATAAATATAAAAAATCATGTTGGAGGAAGAACCCTCCATTGATGTGTCTCCTGGTTGTTTTTGTAGGAGATGCTGGCCATGCGGAATCAGATGAGCGGTCAGGTGAACGTGGAGGTGGATGCTGCTCCTCAGGAGGACCTCACCAAGGTCATGGAGGAGATGAGAGAGCACTACGAGGGTCTCGCTGCCAAGCAACGCAAAGAACTGGACGCCTGGTTCCAGGCCAAGGTGAGGACGGGATTTTTATGTTCCCATTTTACACCAATGATAAATGTTCCCACAGGATGATCCCTGCTGAGTCTGCGACAGAAACCAGGAAAATCACACACTCTAATATTTCACTGGACTGCCTTTAGCTTTGATGATGACATGCAGTCGCCATGGTATAGTTTCAATAAGCTTATGCAATGTCACAGCGTTTATTTCAGACCGCTGTGTAAAGTCTTCTCCAGCACATCCCACAGATTCTTAGTGGGGTTCAGGTCTGGACTCTGTGGAGAGTGTGAAAATGATGTCTCATGCTCCCTGAAGCACTGTTTTACAGTTTGAGCCCAATGAATCCTGCCATTGTCATCGAAGAAAAAATACACTGATGGAAAAATATGGTCATTCAGTATATGCAGGCAGTCAGGTGACCTCATTTTTTGGGCACATAACTTTGCTGAACCTAGACCTGACCACCTGAAGCAACCCCAGATCGTAACACTGCTCCCACAGGCATTGTACGGTAGGCTCTAGGCATGATGGGTGCATCTCATCCACCTCTCATCCACACCACACCACCATTATCCAATAGAACGCTCTTACCTGTTGATCAAATCCAGGTGATGACCTTTTTTGGCAGTGTATAATTAAAGAATGAAAGAATAAGCTTGTTTTTCCATGAACTAAAATCTAAATACTCAAAGTGGTATTTAGCAACAGCGTGTACTAAAGGGAAAGACCTGCCCAGGGTGTACCCTGCCTCTCACACAATGACAGCTGGGAGAGGCTCCAGCACTCCCACAACCCTGAACTGGATAACTGGCTAAGGAAGTGGATGGATGGATGGACGGATACATGGAAGGTGAATAAATTAATATTTCTCAGGTAAACATGCTCTGATCATATCATTCTTTTCCCTCCATGCAGTCAGAAGCATTAAGTAAAGAAGTTGCTGCCAGCACAGACACCGTCCAGACGTCCAAATCAGAGATCACAGATCTCAAACGGTTGCTGCAGAGCCTGGAGATCGAGCTGCAGTCACAGCTCAGCATGGTCAGTGTAACATCACAGCACACAAATGTTTTCATATCTTTTCTGAAAAAAAGACTAAGCCGCCTCCTCTGTGTGTCCTGCAGAAAGCCGGACTGGAGGGCACGCTGTCTGAGACTCAGAACCGGTACGCCATGCAGCTGGCGGGTTACCAGAACCAGGTGACCTTGCTGGAGGAGCAGCTGATGCAGCTGAAGATGGACCTGGAGCGGCAGTCCCACGAGTACCAGATGCTGCTGGACATCAAGACCAGGCTGGAGATGGAGATCGCCGAGTACAGGAGGCTGCTTGAGGGAGAAGGCAGCAGCAGGTCAGAGATTTTTACCTCGAAAAACTTTCAGGACAAACTGGCAGGAAAAAAGCTCAGAAATAAGTGTAAATATTTAAAGTCAGTGATTAAATCCTTCTAACCTCACTGGTCTGTTTGTCTCCTCCTGCAGCGTGACCACCTCCTCTGCCTCCTCCACCTCCACCTCCTCCGGGCAAACCACCACCACCACCACCACCAAAAAACAAATCGTCATCGTAGAGGAGATGGTGGACGGAAAGGTGGTGAGCAGTCACAAAGAGGAAGTCACCCTGTGAGCTCCAGCAGGGGGCGCTCTCGCAGAAATACACAAATAAAAATCTGCTGAGATGCTTCAAAATAAAAATGGATTTTGTGTTTTTTGTTTAGTCTGAAATCAGAATGTGTGGGGCTGGAGTTCTTCTAATGCCCACCAGGTGGTGCACAAAAAAGAAGGTACTCAAAGGGTTTTATGAGGGTCAGGAATAAACTACTGTTATATCCAAAAATACTGTTAAATATTTTTACAGTTCTGGTTCTGTATCATAGATCTGAAGTTAAACAATGAAGGTGCAACTGTAGTGGAACCTTTAAGCTTTAATTCAAGAAGTGCAACAAAATTGTTGCATTATCTGTTGAGGAATTTTGAGCTCATATGTAATTGGACAGTTCACTTAAAGCTGGTTAAAAGTGTGGGCTATTTCATCATTATTTATTCATAAATCAAGCAGATAAAAGGTCTGGAGTTGAAGTGTGGCGTTTGCATTTGGAAGCTGTTTCTGCAACGCCACAACATGCAGTCTATGGAGCTCTGCAAAAACAAAACATCTCTCAGAGAAAGTTTGGAGAGGACATTTGATCCATGTAGAGAGAGAAAACAACACACTGATAAGCTGAGGAACATAAAAAGACCTGGAAGTCTACATCAGACAACAGTGGTGTATGATCACAGGATCCTTTCCATGCCAAAGACCTCTTCATCACAACTTTCACCCATCTAACCAAGAACACTCTTTAGGTAGAACTATCATTATCCAAGTCTATAATAAAGAGCAGATTCAGAAGGTTCATCACAAGGTGTAAAACAGTTACCCAGAATGCACCGTATCCATTTCTTTCATTCTTTTTTCTCTTTTTTACATTTTTTTTTACATTGTCTCAAAAATACAACATTTTGACAACAGCAGATGCCATCTCTGGATTCTTTACATGTATTCATATATTTTAAAAGTAAGTCTCCGAACATCCTTTGCCAGAGTTTAAGAAAAGTGCAGTGCTTCAACAGCTGCATACAGGCTGGACAGAAAACACAAGAGCAACAAAATCAACCAAAGAAAACGTCAGAAAACCAAAGAGCAGCTACTCATAGTGGGTCTGCATTCAATTCAGTTTCACAACAAGGTGCTTCATACTGTAAGGTAACGACCATACAGTATTAGAGAGAAAACCCCAACAGTCAGACCATCCCCTATGAGCAGCACGTGGTGACAGTGGGGAGGAAGAACTCCCTTTTAACAGGAAGAAACCTCCAAAAAAAACAGGCTCAAGGAGAGGCAGCCATCTGAAAGAGAAGACAGAACGAGGAGAGCGTACAGAGACAAGGACAGAACACATGCTATCGGAGAGAGAAGACAGAATTTAATGACATGCTGTGGTGGAGTATCAACACCTGGAGAGTGAAAAGAGGTGAGTGAAGAAGAAACACTCAGTGCATCATGGGAAGCCCCCAGCAGTGTGAGCCTATTGCAGCATAACTAAGGGATGGTTCAGGGTCACCTGATCCAGCCCTAACTATAAACTCTATCAAAAAGGAAAGTTTTAAGCCTAATCTTAAAAGTAGAGAGGGTGTCTGTCTCCCGAATCCAAACTGGGAGCTGGTTCCACAGGAGAGGGGCCTGAAAGCTGAAGGCTCTGCCTCCCTTTCTACTTTTAAATACCCTAGGAACCACAAGTAAGCCTGCAGTCTGAGACCGAAGTGCTCTATTGGGATAGTATGGTACTATGAGGTCTTTAAGATATGATGGGGCCTTTTTTTAAGACTTTGTATGTGAGGAGAAGGATTTTAAATTCAATTCTGGATTTAACTGGTAGCCAATGAAGAGAAGCTAATATGGGAGAAATATGGTCTCTCTTTCTAGTCCCTGTCAGTACTCTCGCTGCAGCATTCTGGATTAACTGAAGGCTTTTCAGGGAGCTTTTAGAACAACCTGATAGTAATGAATTACAATAGTCCAGC
>VUQI01020342.1:0-17039 GCA_015106735.1 Paratilapia polleni | reverse complement strand
CAGTAGAAGAAAAAAAAAAAAAAAAGGAGGGGGGGGGGGGGGGGGGGCTTTAAAGCAGAAAAGGAGATGCTAGAAAGGGGACTACATCAACACAGAAGCACATAGACTGCCCCCTACAGTGACAGAAAAGGACATAACCTGTAGCTGGCTCTGTTTTCAAGATGTCTGTGAAATATTTGTGTCTTATCTGACTTAATGTGGTTTTCTTTTCTGAAAGCACACAATGTTTACAAATGATTTATAGAAAATAAAATAATGCACTTTGTCTTGAGCTGAAAGCAAGATAATAAAAAAAAAAGCTGTAGATGGGTTTTCATTTTAACCTGGGCCTTCATGTACATTTAACTATGGTACAGATAACAAAATGTGTTGTTGACAATCTAGTTATAGAATTAGAAATCAGAACCACGGACAGCACGCAAACAAACAAAACATTTACTTTAGACTTAGATTTAGTTTTTGACTGTAACTAGTGTAATGTAAGGTAAATGACAAGCTGGGTTTGAATAAAAAAAAAAAAGTATATAGATAATGTATAGAAAGGGCTCAAATATGTGAGAAAATAAATTCGCATTAAAACTCAAAGAGTCTTTGTTTTTCTAAATCTGTCATGCAACAATTAAAGTTTAATTTAACTTATTAACACATACCAATTGACCAAATGTACTGTTTCATTCAAAAAATGTTGGGTCTTTGAGAAAGGGCGCTCAAGTGAAACGAAAATTCGCATTTGGGAGTAATTAGGGGGGAAAAAAAACTCCTATTTTAGATTATTTTAAGGAGCACTCCTACGGAGCAGCTGGGGGTGGGGGGGTTATGTTTTGGTATTTCCGTCAAATCCTCGAGCAGGGGTTAATAATCCCTCATTTTTCATGGACGGTGGCAGCACTCCGCAAAGTTTCCAGTATGTATGAATACAAGATAGAAGCTGGAACTCGCGCAACTTTCTGACTGAACTTCACACTTTTTTTCGCAACACCTGACGGATGTCTAGCTCTTTTCAAAATATATTTTTATGTCAATATCACTGCAGCCGTTTAAACTAAGCTGACGTGAGAGAGGGGATGGACTGCCCACTGCAAAAAGTGTAAAATGAGGTGTGTGCTCTGCTTGCTTCAGTCACCGTGAGACCACTGGACAATTTCTTTATTTTACAGCCCAAAACCTAAATTATTAAGGACAAAATGTTTTTAAAGATTTCGTGTGTTCTAGTTTTCTTCACTTTGTACATGCGAGAGGGATTATCAAAGCATTATGAAGCACATATCGGCACGAATATTCATTTACAGGTAAGTTTTCTTTTTCTTTTTTTTAATTACACAATTCATGCTGCTTTCTGAAATACGCCCCCATGGGCAAGAGGACAGTATGACAATATTAATAATAGAGCTTTATATTTAATGCATTTTAAATGTAATGAATGTAATGAATTAATTAATAATTTTACATCTTGTATATCTCAATCACCTTTTTGCAAAATATTGAAAATTTATAAGCTTATATTTCCTAAAGTGAAAGTTTGCACCTCCATTACAACCAAGGCCGTGTCTCACACAGACAGACCCTACAATATAGTCCTATTTTTATATCAATCATATAATTAATGTTGCATAAGTTTCCCTTTAGGGGGTTTCCACTCTTAAAGCTGTTTCTTTATGCTGACTTCCCATCAGTGAAAAGGATATTTGGTAATGTATTGACACAGCAATGATTTGTGTGCCTGGCCCTGTGTACAGTGAAAGCATTTATTTATGTTCCACTTCCCCTCCATTCATGAATGGCTTTGATTCATACTGTTTTGACACAAAATCTTGACCCAGCCCTCACATGGGCAGATGTTAGAGATTAATTTAAAAAGGAGGCATTCTGGACAAACTATTGAACCAAGAATCTCTTATTACACCACCAAAACGTGCAATTTCCTAAATGCACCTAAACTACCCATATGTTTGGGGTTTTTTTTGACTTGGTGCCTTGTTTCTTTTCCAGAGAGTAAAACGCCAAAGCAAACCAACAAAACCAGTGGTAAGTCTGTGCAGTTTGTGTATTAGTGCTGAGTATTAAATGGCATTTGATTGGTAGGGTCAGATTTGAGCTCTTTGTTCCACAGAAAAAAATAATTTTTTAGTATTACCTGTGAATGCATTTGCAAAAACAGAATGAGCATAGTCAGTCATACAGTAATAATACCTGTGGACCTAATAACTGTGCAGATTTTGTTCTCTTCTGTTGGTTATACAACCTAAACTGCACAACAAGCTTCACAGTCAGGAAACAACCACCACCGCCTCTCAGGATATCTTCAGTAGCTCCACTGTGGTTTTTCCCTCAGTTTACTCAGTTTACTTCAGTGTTAACTGTGAAGCAGTTCCCTGGTAATATACAGTAATTCTGTCTGTATTGCACAAACCACAGCTTTCCTAAATACCATTGAAATGAAGGCCTGATGTGGCTCTTTCTTCCCCCTGCCTGTCGCCTTGTCCTGCAGTAATGTGGCCAGCACTGACCAGATTGGTCTCAGCAGGCGCCAGCATTCGCTAAGTAAACAAGAGGAAGGCACAGACACCATGCAGTGAACTGCTTTGTGTTGTTTCACTGACTTGTCACAGTGATGCAGGAGAAATAGTGATATGGGGGGATAAAAGAGAAAAATGGATGGTCTGATTTGTTTTTCCTCTTAAGGGTAGCACATTGGAATTGAGTTGGTATGCATGGTTGCCTGTTACAATTAGATCTAAATGGTGATGTCGCCTCAGTGTAAGTGCGGCATCTGGAAAAGCTTCATACCGGTGGCAGAACGGCACCAAGCTGATCTTTTTTTGCAGTCAGTTGACTTTAATGATGTCTTGCATTTTAAAGTAATACAGTGCTTTGCTCTCATGTGACAAAAATGTCCTATGAATCCCTGCTTTTTTCTCCAACCTTTAAAATGATTCATGTATTTGTTATGTCTCCAGCTGAAGGTGACAGACTACCATGTTAAGTGTTCAGTGGTATCCCGCTATGCTGTTACTACAGTTCAGAGTTCAGTGTGGAACCAGCTCCCCGCCATTAAGGAGGCCGCATTTGAGGTGGACCTGCCCTCCTCTGCTTTCATCTCAAACTTCACCATGTAAGTCTGTTCAGTATCATCAAGTCTGTTACCTATGGTAGCATTTCTTTGTTAGTGTTACTTCTTCTCTATTACTTTAAAAGCCTGGAACTGCAGCCAACCCACATCTCACTGTTTTGGAAAATTCCCTGCAGGTAGTGTTGACTATATTGAGATTACAGACTAATAACCCACACTGCCAGGTAAACATAGTATCAAAGTGGGCAAGAAAAAATTATTTCTTGTCTATTAAAAAAAAAGCTTTATTTTCCTGCTATATAGTGAGAAGATAAGATTAGATAAGATAAGAAGAAGAAGACAAGATGTACTTTATTAATCCCAAGGGAAGTACTTGAGCCTTTTACATACTCACTGCAATAAAATAGAACTAGAAATAAAAATATAAACAGAAGCAGAAACAGAAATAGAAACACTGGGTGTAGAGAGTCACAGGATTGGCAGTCACTTCAGACTAACTAACCTCAGTGTGGTCATTATCAAAATCAAAAATACATTTTAAACAGCAGTATAAAGTATAAGAGTATAAAGTAAGAGTAACAGCAGTATAAAGTAACTATGAAAAACAAGATACACATAAAAGAAAAATTGTTGGAGTATGAATGTAAATATAAATATTTACAGTATCTCACATAGGAGAATGATAGTAGTCCAATAGGCAAATAGAAACACTGAAATAAGGAAAAGTAAAAGTTCTTGTTAGTGGGCAGAATCGGAAAGTAAAACTTCAGATGAATTAGTAAGGAACTAGAATTCCAGTCTGGATGAGATGTAGATGTTTTATTACTAAGAGGTTTTCGAAACCACTCTCCTTTAAAAATGCTAAATATAAACAAGACAAATAAGTCAACACAGCAGGCCAAACAGCGAGCCCAGAGCTGAATTTGGGAGCGGAAGCAAGTCAGAAGGAGGGGGAACCTGAGGGCAGATGAATGCCAAGCTTTGTATGTGGAAGCCAGAAAGTTAATAGAGAAAATGACAGGAGTTTGCCCAGTCCCCCCCCCACCCCCCACCCCCCACAGTTTACTGAGGCACGTTGCCGGTTTAGATATGCTACACACACTTACATTAGCTGTATGCATGTGCCTACACAGGAGGATTTAGACTTGGATTTTTTAAGTATGTGTGACTTTGGAGCTTGCACAGCTTCTTACACCCATAATTCTTGACATTTCTCTCTCACTCTGTTTCACAGACAGACTTGCATGCATTCATACAAATTTTCACACACACATTCAGAACTTATAAGACTGCCTCCATATCGTCAAATACCCAGAGGAAAATAGTTGTGGTATACATATTGCATTGGTTCTTTGGCATTTCTGTTTCCAACACTAAGAACTCTATGTGTAGATCACTGACATACAGCCATTCCTTCACCCTCTCAGCCAGCCACACATATGAATACAAGCACCTCCATTTTCCACTCTGCTCTCTCATGCCATTCTGCTCTGTCTTTCAAACAAGACCTGCTTCAAGGCCGTGGGTTTATTTTAGTTAGCCCTTGATGTTTTTTCCCTTTGGATATATTTGTTCTATGGACCTGACCTTAATTTAGCACCTTGTCATGTGACAGCAGTGGTCACCAATGCCTAGAAAGTGCACTGTGTGAATTTAATCTCATTTTTGAGCACTGGTTTTGGTTGGGATTTTGCTGGGTGTAGCACACAGCGGCACTCCCCTGGAGGATCATTGGCCTGTGAGCGCTCTCTTTCCATTACTGCTGCTTTTACAAGGAAATTACTCTTTTCCCCTCATCCTGTTTATGACCCTCACCTCCTCTTCACGTTGTATGAACTCCTTCGGTAAACAGGTTTGTGTAGCATCTTTGTAATTTCTCTGGAAATGCAAGGAGCAAAGTAAAACACATCATGTTCAACATCTCAATGCAGGCTAGCCGTGTTTCTGACTGTAACATAATCTCACTACTGTGTGTCAGACAGAGAGGCATTTCTTCTTTCCTTTTCCCATCAGCACCTCCAATGGCAAGGTGTATGTGGCCCAGGTGAAGGAAAGGGCTGCTGCCAGGAAAATCTACGACGACGCTAAGAAGCAAGGAAAAACAGCAGGCCTTGTTGCTACCAAGTCAGTCTTAGGAAAAATTTGAACTTGTTTTAATACCTGCAGAATATTCTATTTTTGTGCATGTTTGCAATGTCATGCTACATTTACATAAATACAACTTTGCAATATTAGACTCACATTGATTCTCTTTATGTTGTTTTTCTTCCCTCTTACTTTGTGGTGTTGCAGAGAGAGGGAAATTGAGAAGTTTCGTGTTGCAGTGAGTGTGCCATCGGGGGCTCGGCTGTCCTTCTTCCTAACGTACGAGGAGCTATTACAACGTCGACTCGGCCGCTACGAGCTCAGTTTAGGTCTGAGGCCTGGTCAGCTTGTGCAGAACCTCACGTTAGATGTCTGTATAAGAGAGAGGACAGGCATCAGTTTTCTTAAGGTCCTTCCTCTTAAGAAAGGCCGACTGCTCTCCAACACTCCAGCTCAAGGTAAAATCTGAGTGATTAGCCATCAGGGTACAGTGGAGAGAATTTATTTGGAAGTTGCAAAACCTATCAGGAAGACTTTGGAAATTCCCAAGAAAATTCCTGGTTGGATAAATGACAAAGCATAAATTGTCTTGAGAGAATTTGTCTTTGTACCACAAAGGGATAGTGTGATATTCTCAACTAGTTTGTGACAAAAAGGCAAATAATTCTATTTCCTTTGATGGAAATTTTGTAGATTATCTCTTATTGGTTTTGAGTACAACCTCATGGATTTAATCATCGACTGCTTTACTACAGCTAGTACCGATGCCCCTGCCTCTACTCATGTCGAACAGAGTTCTGACTGTGCTCGAGTTCACTACAGTCCGACTCTACATCAGCAGAAAAGCATCTCTTCCAGTGGTCTTAATGCAGACTTCATCATTCAATATGATGTGGATCTAAGAGACCTAATGGGTGATGTTCAGGTCAGCAGCAGCATTTCATTTCTGGCTTGTCAGGCTACAAAAATGTGATGTTGGTAGAAGCAAAGGTTGCTTTTAACTGTCTCTTTTCTCACCCTCTGTCAGGTATATGATGGCTACTTTGTGCATTACTTTGCACCTAGGGGACTTCCTGTGGTTCCTAAGGATGTTATATTTGTCATTGATGTCAGCGGCTCAATGATAGGCAATAAGATAAAGCAGGTAAAGTGGACAAAAGCTCATGGAGTCCTGATGGCTAGAGCTACATTAAGGGTTTCAAGATGAAGAAACTTGCTAAAATATGACAGCAAAGTGGGTTTTCTGTCAATAATTCCATTAATTTCTGTCAGTAGACAAAGCAGGCCATGAGCACCATCCTTGGGGACCTTAGAGAGGGAGACCACTTCAACATCATCACCTTCTCAGACAAAGTTCACACTTGGAAGAAAGGCCGAGCAGTGCGAGCAACTCGGCAGAATGTACAGGAAGCCAAAGAGTTTGTGAAGAGGATTATTGCAGAAGGATGTGGGTCCAAATCTCATAGTGACTGAGCTGTTGCACTGTAGACTATTTTAATCACTGTATCTTTTTCTAAACCAGCTAATCATTGCTAACCTTATGCCGTCAACAGTGATTCTCTCCTTTGTTCCACTCTTTTGTATCAGGGACCAATATCAATGCAGCTCTGCTCTCAGCTTCCCAGCTTGTCAATCCTCCATCCTCTGGCTCTTCCAGAAGCACCTCATCTCCTCGTGTTCCTTTGGTAATTTTCCTTACTGATGGGGAAGCCACCACTGGAGTAACAGCTGGGGACACCATCCTTAGTAATGCCAAGAAGGCTTTGGGATCAGCCTCTCTGTTTGGCCTTGCCTTTGGAGATGATGCAGACTTTCTTCTTCTCAAACGCCTAGCTATGGATAACCGAGGGGTAGCCAGGATGGTGTATGAAGATGCAGATGCAGCCTTGCAGCTGAAGGGTTTCTATGATGAAGTAGCTAGCCCTTTGTTATCAGACATCCAGCTGTCTTACTTGGATGATCAGGCATTTGATATCACCTGCTCCCTTTTCCCAAACTACTTCCAAGGGTCTGAGTTGGTTGTGGCTGGGAGGGTTAAACCAGGGCTCAAAGATTTAAAGGTGTCAGTCTCAGCTACTGATTCAAAGCAGCGAATGAAGTTGGAAAATGATGTGCTCATTTCCCAAGGAAATGGGAGTACAGATTCACTAGACTGTTCAGGAGATTTAGAAGGGATATCCAACTTTGTTCATCGCCTCTGGGCATATTTCACTATCAAAGAGCTGCTACTGGCTAAACTGAATGCTACTGACCCTGCAACTCAAAGGTTGCTGACAGATAAAGCCACCAACCTCTCCCTCAAATATAACTTTGTTACGCCAGTCACTTCTTTAGTTGTAGTTAAGCCAGATGTAGATGAAGCAACTCAAAGTCCAACCACTCCAAAACCCACCACAGCTGCCACTATAACCAAAACAGCAACAATTACAGCTACAACTAAAATGTCAGGTGCTGGTGCAGCAAAGAAGCCCGGCTCACCATCGAACCCTAAGCCTAACAAGTTAAATACGGGCCTGCTTCAACCATCTCCAAATACCCTACAACCTAAGAAAACATTGGTGGTTCTGCCATCCAAGAAAGCAACTACAACTTCAAGCCCCAGCTCTGTCAAAACAGCCCCAGCACCATTATCTGGTAAAAAGCCCACTCCTTCCCACAATGACTCTAAAAGTGGTTTTCCTCCTCCAACTGGAAAGACAACCACATCTTTGCTTAATGCTCTGAAAACAGCACCACCTCCTGCACCTGGAAAGGTCTCCAGCCCCCTGCCAGGTGCCAAGAAAACAAATACTCCCACAACAACCACCACTATGCTAACATTCACCACCACTGCCTCACCACCCCTCAGTTCAGTCAGAACTAACCCTGCACCCCTGCCCGGGAGACCTTTTACCACCCCGCCCAGCACAGTACGGACAGCTCTCCCTCCTGTAAAAGTGACTGGGCCTACTATAGGAGCAGAGAACAGCACCACATCTACTCCAGATGCTCACCAGCCTGAAATCACTACTTCCCTGACCCAGCTGTCCTCTACACTCACCTCTCCCACCCCAGGCGCAGTTCCAGCCGTGGAAAACAACAACACAAACTCAAATGCTGACACAGAACTAAGCATTGCCACCCTGGTGTCAGCTACCTTTGCTCCTATGCCTGGTGTAACAGATGGGCCACATCTGTGGGAGGAAGCAAGGTTTCTGGGTAGGTTACACCCTCTTGTCTGTTGTGTGCTGAGCCTAATTCACAATCCAAGTCTTTTTGCAATTTAAGAGTTTCAGGCTTTGTATGTCTAACTCTAATTAAATTGTTCTTTGTCTCTCCACTAGATGTCGCTACTTCCATTCAGATTCAACGTAATGGTAAAACTGAATTTCCTCTCTATACCATCAAGTCCATTCTTTGTCTAAGCATTATTTGTATACCAGCTATTTATCTAGTACACAATAATTTAAATTCAGCAGTGAAAGAAAGACGACATAAATGCCTTAGGCAAAGTCTGCTTATTAGATTGTTAACAGTTAATTACCATTGTGCTAAAATAATTTTTGGTGCAGCAGTTTATACTGGAGCCAGTAATAAAAGTTATCTAATATACTGTTATTGAGTTAAAGGGGACCTATTGTAGTTCTAGCTCCATATATTTATTCTTGGACTATACTGGAGTAGCTTTGCATGATTTTCAGTTCAAAATAATTCTCATTTATCTTATACTGGACCTTGGCACAACCCTATAATTTATCTGCTATCTGAAACAAGCTGTTTTAGGTGCTCTCCCTTTAAGGCCAATACACCCATTGATTGGCTGCCCTTCACAAACAGAAGGTTTTGCTGCGGGTGGGCAGGCCTTCTCCCACATATAATACCAGTAAAAGGTTTGGACACACCTGAAGACATGGATGATTTTCATTATCTCAGACAAGTTTAATTAAAAAAAAATATATATATATATATGATGCACAAAATGAAGCTCTTGTACACAGTGAACATGAAGCCAGTGTGTTAAATCCTTTATAAATGTAAAGTATTCTGGACAAAAAATAAATGTCTTAAAATTTGTTCTGAACAAGTAACATTCCTGACAGAACACCAGTGATGTTTGGAAGTGAGCAGTTTTAAAGTGAAATCTCTAATCGTCCTGATCACTCTTTGGGTGTCTTTAAATGTGCTTTTGTGGTTTAGTTTTTCTCTCAGTGCGCTGCTGATGACTTATCCCAAACAATTACTTAGTAGCAAAGAAAGCTAGGACCAAAATACACATATTTGGTAGGAGGCCCAATTTCCTGGTTCAGTATGGCAAAAAAAAAAAAGCTCAGGTCACTGAAGAACTCAGTTGATGTTGTTTTGTTGCTGTAATTATTTGCTGTTACTATAAAATATAGGAAATAATGAAAAATAAGGAAATACTCCACTATGACCGAGTGCATCCAAAGAGAGAGAGAGAGAGATAGTCCAAGGATAAAAATACAATGCTATAATTGAGCTTAATAGTCCACAGTCTCAACATTGTGTCTGGAAATTAAAACTCTAACAACACTGGAAGGGAAATTATTCTTTGATGATAATGCTCTCAGAAAGAATTAAAGAATTCATAGAGAATGCTTTTTTGTTCAAGGTTACAAGCAAAAAAGGTTGGAAATCTTTTAATCCTAATATATTTTATAATTACATTATATATTTTTAAAATGTAAAATTTCTATTTTAAAATTAACTCACAGTGTACCTATAGCTGTCAAATAAATGCATCTGAAATTCATTCATAAGGACAGTAGTTATCATCTACCACTGTTTAGTTTCAAAAAGATTATCTAGTTGTTAAAATACACCATGATAATTGACTACATGCAGCACAGCAACTGAATGTAAATCAATCATCATATGTATCTCTTTTCCATTAAATAGATATTGAGCTTCTGAAAGGTGAGTATCATTGTTAACTCATTGTATCCCATTTTTTTCTCTCTAAAATCAAAAGTCCTTTGGTGAGCAGAACAAAGGTCATTTTCATTCATTGTTTCCATTTCCCAGAGTACGATGATGCCACCTATGCATATGACTATGACCTCAACAATGTTCCATGTAAGTTTTTCTGTAAGTTTTCTTTTGTATCAGAAGCAATTCTACACTCTAGAAACATTTCTGACCTGAAAAGTTTCATTACAAATACATGTCTAACTTATTTTCAGGGGATGATACTGCAGACTCTCGAACATTTAGTGAGTATTTTGAGAATACAAATGTTGCATATTAAGTAGTTGATTGTAGAGAACTGCTGCTTGCAATACAGTTGTGTCAGTGGTTTCAGTGCTTGGGATTGAGGACGACAGTCTTTTAGTTGGCAACGCAAGGAGAATCTCATCAGGTTGAGTCTACATTTTATTTATTTGTTTTTTAGTATACCCTTAGAGTCATTTCAGTAGTTAATGTACCCAGTTTATCCTCAATATTATCTGTTGCAGTCGATGGAGATCCTCATTTTGTGGTCCAGCTACCAAAGCTGCATCAGAACCTGTGTTTCACAGTAGATGGCAGGGCTAATGATGTTCTCAGACTGCTGGAAGACCCAGAGAGAAGTATGCAGAGCAATAATATCTCTAACTTTACATTATTTGGGTGCTTACATGTGTACTTAAATGCGTACATGTGTCTCCTTCCTCTTCAAGACATCATTGTGGATGGCCACCTAATGGGGGCTCCCTCCAAGGATGGTGTAGAAGACCGCTCGCGAAATTACTTTGACCGTCTCACCATCTCCTCAGCCACAGGCAGCTCTGGTGACATCATGATCGTGCTGTCGCTGGACGCTGTAGTGGTGGAAGGGGAAGGACGGGATGCCCTTCCCATTAATCAGCAGGGATCAGTGACAAAGCAAGGTGTGACTGTTACTGTGGACAACCACCAGAGCTGCTGGATTGAGCTGGCCAAAGGCGTCAGTTTTCTGGTCCTGTTCCATCATTATAAACATCCGAACTACCTACAGATGGCCCACCTGGGTTTTTACATCACAGATGGACAAGGGCTTTCTGACTCAACCGAAGGCCTTCTGGGTATGTACACAGTAGCTTTTTACAGTCAACTCCCACTGAAAATTTATGACATTCACTTTCAGTGATTAAAGAAGTGCTCAGATGTTTTGGTAAAAGTACCAATACAGCGTAAAACAAGGTGAAATACTTCATTACAAGTAAAAGCTATGAAAACCCACTTATAAAATAATTTTAACTACTTTTAACTACTACTTAACTACTTTACACTAACTACACTGTTAGTGTGTCTTGTGGTTCCCAACCAAAGGAAAAGATTTCCCATCTAAAATATTAATGTGTTTCTCTGAGGTCCAATTAAGTAAATGTATCCCATATTTTATGAATAATACAAATAAATACTCCAAAAACACACAATATTAATTTTGTTTTTTCATGTTTTGTTTGCCATAAATCATCTCATGAACCAAAACTGTATATAAAGTAATTAAAAGTAGCTGCTCTTTATCCTTACTACTCTTTAGTCCCTGTCAGGTATGTTTTTCTTAGAGATATTTACTTGTGCAGTATTTTAAATGCAATACTTTTACTTATAATGGACACCTTTTACATTGTGATACCGGTACTATTAATAAAATGAACACTTTTCTACCATTGCACTGTTGGGAGTCAGTGGTTTAAACAGAAAGTTGGCCACAAAATCAAATTTCCATATCTTCATATGGGATATCAGTTGTAGAAGTGTCTGCATTCTCTTGAATATAATGGAACTAAGAGGCACTTGTCTTGGTGAGCTCAAAAACAACAACAACAACAACAAAAAAATAAAATAAAAATCTACATTTGCAAAACTGAGCAGCTCGTCCTAGTAATTAGAACCATAATATACAAAACAAACATCATGTTATATTCAATAAGACCTGAAACTAGTGAGTGAGAACATAAACTAATCTCTTCTACACAAACACTTCTTTTTACAACCAGGGGAGTCGCCATCTGCTGGCCATTAGAAAGAATGCAAGTTTATTGCACTTGAATAGGCTTCACTTTTCAGACACAAAGGCCATGTCCATCTTTTATATACAGTCTATGATCTTAACATAAAATTAAGCAATAAATAGTCATAAATGTCAAAAGTGCTTATTTTCCCTAGAAGTAGATGTATTAAGTGCCAAAAAATAGCAATCACGCAGCTCAAATTTATACTTTAATGCAGTGTATGAGCAAATGTTGTTACTTTCCATCATTGCTGTCCTTTATCCATCTGCAGGCCAGTTTCAGCATGCTGACATTAATGTAACTGTGGTGAAAGACCATCTGGATGAAGATCCTCATCGAGCTAAGGAGGAAATTCTCGCCAGGGGGATCCTGAGGTGGGGATCAGAGCAGATGCCAGTCACCTTGCAAGACAAGACACTGAAGGACTCAGTGCAAAAACGCCACCTAGCCAGGTGTTGGGTGGTGCCCAAGACAGAGATAGAGAGACTACTGGGTCATTCGTATGAGAGCTATGTGGTGAATCATGTGTAATTCTAGCTGAGTCAGCTCCACCCTGTTGTCTCTCTGCTGCATAGCTCAGGTCACAGCAGTTAACATGGCAAGGTTATCACACAAGGATGAACCAAAACTGGGATTCAGCTGGGCTAGTGGCCTGAATGAAATTCTGGAAGGGTGGGACAGACTACAGACTGCAGTAAAAAAGTTTCATATGAAGGAGTAAACACAGTGAAGGATTGAATGGTGCCTCTGTCCCTTCTTCACCTCTGAATATGAACCCAATTCACGCTCCATGTTTTGTATCTATGACTGAGACGCAATGTACTCCTGGTCGCATGGCAACTACAAAATATCCAATTGTGCTGCAGCAGTTTGCGCTTGCTCCAAAATATCTTGCACACCAACTCTGTTTGCAAGTTATTTATCAGATTATTCTTACATTTCATCAGAGAGTTTTTGATAGTCAAAAGCTCTCTTTCAGAATTACTTGTAGCCATAGTGTAATTCAATAAGTTGTATTTTTAGTACAAGTGTATATAAAATATTATTGTATGTATGTATAGATAATCTTCCCGCAAAATATTAATCAACTTGATGTCATCATTTCATCTTCAAAAAGAAACACAAATCGATCTTTCCAGGTTTGCCATGTGCTTTTTATTTTTCTATCATTTCATTCATAGTTTAATTCATTTTATTTGTTACACAAGACATTAGGCATTGTTCACATACTAGTGATCAAACAAGGACAGTAAATTTTCTACTACTCAGCCTATTTCTTTTGTCAATTTCAAGGGATACTTGTCAATAGTGGTTTTAAAAGGCCATACTAAACAGTACAACCACACATGAGGCTTTTGTTTTCAATAAATAAAAAAAAAGAGGACAGTATCTGATGCTGAGGAAGGGTGGGGGGAAAAGGGCTTCAGATATATCTATGTTCAAGGAGTAAACAGTATTCCAGTTATTACCAGATAATGCGTTTCCAGGATGAATAGCACACCCACACAATGTTGAATGATGCACAGTGTGAATACACAGCTGTATAGATTTTGATTCCAGCTCTATGACTGACTGCTGGTGTTGTCCCTCCATCAAAACCTGTTTCTTAGGAATGCTAATAATCATATTAAATAATGATGCAACACTGGAATGATCACTAAATTAGGTAAACATAACACACATGACACAGCAAATAAACAAATGAAAACAAAAATGGTGTGCATCACTTTTAAAATCCATTTTATCATCAGAACATAAACTATTAGCATAGCATATTCAGCATTTGACGTAAACCTTTCCACAATACGTCAGCAAAATTCAAATAAATAGAGTTTAACGATAAGACACGTCAACACCCCAAACACATGATAACTTTGTTTAGAGTTGTCAAGGGATGGTCGTGGTGGATAAAGTGAAATGGAACTGCTTCAGTGTTTTACGTAAATGGATCGTAGTGTCTCGTGTGTTTATTTTGATGCGTAATGAGCCAAGCCACAGATCAATCGGTCTGTAAGTGTGCACTGCAGAGATATGAGGAACTGTCTCCACTCCGGTGTACAATAACACCCCTGACTTGGTAGGAAACAACATCCCTTCTATAGTATTCAGCCAGCTCTGCAGAGCAACATACACCACCAAACTTTTAATGTCAGCAAGCTTTGCCAATAACAGAATCACCATTTCTGGCACAAGACTGGCCTCCCACTACCTGTTAGTGAAAACAAAGCAGTCAATGTTTTGAACGGGCCCAAACATTTGAATTAGACCCAAAATTATGGCTACAACCAAATAAAAGCATCTCGGTTCACTCTCATGGGGCGGCACTTGGAACTGTGGCTTCATACTTTTGCTATGCTACAGTCTTTTAAAAATCTTTTAAAAAAGTTTCTTGCTTTTCCTTCTATGTCACACTACAATTTTTCATAGGATTTAATCCCAAGGGTAATGACTTATCTCAATGACAAACACAAGGGTTGAAACAACCAAGACACAATCTGGTGCTTCCACTGAGAGCCGAAATTTCAGTCTTCATTCTCTTCACTCAAAAGTGAAACTTCGCCAAAACAACATCCTCACATACATTCTCATCCTCGTGGCACATTTCCTTGCATCTCAATGAGTTCTTCATCATTTCAAATCTTCCAGAATACTTCACAGAAAGTCTCGCCTAACACAAAACAAATCCTCTCCATACCTCTTCAGCTCCCGACATTCCCTTTTTGTAAATGTTCAACTTGAAGACCACAGTTTCAACCTCTGCTCTGTAAACTTCATATCTTCAGCCAGTGAAATGTGCACCAAGCATATAGAAATAAAACTCTTCAATAATTTAAAATGTTAGAAAGTAAACTATTCAAATTCAAAATCTGACATCACACAACAGAGATAAACAAAGAAACTTGGGGGAGGGGGTTTTGTTGGGAGGGAGGGGTTGACAGTTAATAGCCACTGGTTAGCTTGCCTGCTAGCACGGGAAACACAACAGCATTGCAAAGTGAGCACTATCAGCTGACAGAACAGCCCATTTACATGTAACTTTTCATCACTTTTTTTTTTCTTTTTTTTTTTTTGCCCGACCAACAGATTTTGCCAAAAAGAGCGGCGTCTATTGAAGAAACACATGTAAAAGACCAAGTAAGAGAAAAGTGAAAGCAGGGTTGACAGGAGTGATGCGTGGAATGGTCCAGCCTTCATACCGCAGTGTCATTTGAATCTATGTACAATACTACTGTGTGTAAAAGATGCATGCATGTCAACAGGAGGTGACCCTTCCAGAGGATTCTACACTAAGCCTTTACACATCTCTCATGTCAGAGCTAGTAGTTCAGACCCCTCAGTGCCATCAACCTTTCATTCACCCAACCTCTGATATGAGGAGAAAGATGTTACAGAAAGAATGAAATGCTTCGAAAATCACCAACAACAAGTAATAAATTCACCTCTAATGATAACAGTTAAGACATGATTATACTGTAAATTCTACAATGGAATGAAAGACCATATCAACCCTGCTTTTCAGTGACAGAGAACGGGAATGTGAGCATTTGAAAAGCGTGTATGTGTGTGTCTGTGAGCATTTATGTGTCTGAATGCGTGCCAAGAGAGGGAGAGAGATGTGAGGAGGTGGATGCAAATCGCTGAAGACAGGCAGGGCCCAGACACACACCCTCTCCACCACACTCACACTTTACCCCAACCCATTTGTTTTTAAAGCACTGTTTAGGCAGCCCCTGCCCTCTACCAAAGGCCCCGTCGCCTCTGGTTTTGCATCCAACTCCTTCCCCAGCCCTGCCCCCTCTCAGAAGCCCCCCCTTTACAGCTCACTGCTCATCCTCCCCAAACACATCGTTCTGTTTGCGTTTCATGTTCTCAAAGTCAAAGTCGCTCCCAGTCATACGTTTGTAGATGTCCTTGATGTCGTTGCAAGTGGTCTCGAAGTGAGTGGTGGCATCGTAGGACCGTGAGGCGAAGATCTGAGAAAAAACATAAAATAACAAGACTTTACGGCTTTGCTAGCGGCTCTGTGAGGCTGCAGTCATAACATAAGCATGCTAACATGCTTACAGCGACAATCCCAACATGCTGATGCTTTAAAGGGCCCTATTATATTCCTTAACTATATTTTCACATTTAAAGGGGGCTTGTTATGCACATTTCCAGTTCTACCAGAGTAGCTTTGCATGATTCACAAGTCAAAATAATTCTTATTTATTCTTATGCTCAGTTCATCCTCTGTCTGAAACAGCTTTATCCCCCTTCTTTCTCCCTTTAACAAAACTTTGTCATTGGCTGCCTCTTGAAAATACACTATATTCTCAAAAGTATTCACTCACCCATCCAAATCATTGAATTCAGGTGTTCCAATCACTTCCATAGCCACAGGTGTATAAAATCCAGCACCTAGGCATGCAGACTGCTTCTACAAACATTTGTGAAAGAATACGTCGCTCTCAGGAGCTCAGTGAATTCCAGCGTGGTACCGTGATAGGATGCTACCTGTGCAATAAGTCCAGTCATGAAATTTCCTCGCTACTAAATATTCCACAGTCAACTGTTAGTGGTATTACAACAAAGTGGAAGCGATTGGGAACGACAGCAACTCAGCCACGAAGCGGTAGGCTACGTAAGCAGGGTCAGCAGATGCTGAGGCGCATAGTGCGCAGAGGTCTCCAACTTTCTGCAGAGTCAATAGCTACAGACCTCCAAACTTCATGTGGCCCTCGGATTAGCTCAAGAACAGTACGTAGAGAGCTTCATGGAATGGGTTTCCATGGCTGACCAGCTGCATCCAAGCATTACATCACCAAGCTCAATGCAAAGCGTCGGATGCAGTGGTGTAAAGCACGCCGCTGCTGGACTCTAGAGCAGTGGAGACGTGTTCTCTAGAGTGACGAATCACGCTTCTC
>VUQI01020339.1:25084-38475 GCA_015106735.1 Paratilapia polleni | reverse complement strand
CTTTTAAATACCCTAGGAACCACAAGTAAGCCTGCAGTCTGAGAGCGAAGTGCTCTATTGGGATAGTATGGTACTATGAGGTCTTTAAGATATGATGGGGCCTAATTTTTTTAAGACTTTGTTTGTGAGGAGAAGGATTTTAAATTCAATTCTGGATTTAACTGGTAGCCAATGAAGAGAAGCTAATATGGGAGAAATATGGTCTCTCTTTCTAGTCCCTGTCAGTACTCTCACTGCAGCATTCTGGATCAATTGAAGGTTTTTCAGGGAGCTTTTAGAACAACCTGATAATAATGAATTACAATAGTCCAGCCTAGAAGTAATAAATGCATGAACTAGTTTTTCAGCATCACTCTGAGACAGGATGCCTCTAATTTAGAGGCTGCTGTTATTTCTTAATATGCAGTCCTACATATTTGTTTAATATGCATGTTGAAAGACATATCCTGGTCAAAAATGACTCCAAGATTCCTCACAGTGTCCCTAGAGGCAAAAGTAATGCCATCCAGAGTAAGTATCTGGTTAGATGTCATAAATATCAGCTTTTGTTTCAAACACTTTTTGTTTTAAGCTCCAGTTTTCTTATAAAGGTTGTAAATATGTTGTAGATCTGAAAGTTTTCTTACATGATGATAGCAGTGGTTGAAACAAGTTGTTTCTGTTTCTGCATTGTAATCCAAATATACACAATTTACACATTATCTATGTTATTAGCAAAGTTATAACCATCTCTGTTGATGAGCTAAGTGTGTTCTTGGATATAAATTACTAACATTTAGCATAGTTTTCTGCAAACAGTGCTTTATTGCTATACTGTAAAGTGTTTGAAGCTGGAAGGCTCTCCTAGAGTATGAGCTGCCTTTTTAACTTCAAAACTGATGAAAGTGAAAGAGAAGATGAGATAAAAGTTCATTTTCAGGAAAAAAAAAACAAATTCAAGTTATTTTCATGGCTGTAGCTAATCACAGTTGCCAGGGACAAGTATGCATTTTGTTAAATATAGTATTGTGCTTGGGGCTTCTATGAGATGAGATTGTTATTATGGCTGATTGCACATTTCCAGCTTTTGACACAGTTCACCACCACTAACATATGGCTTGTCACCTGGGTTTACTGCATCCTGGTGATATTTGTAATTGAAAGAGAAACAGCTGCTGTTACAGTTATTGTAGAATCTTAAGTGGTTTGCGGAAGGAAACCACTTCAGAAAAATTGTAAATAATTTTGATTTAATACCCTAATAAAGATAAGTCAAACATTATTATTCAGTTACTGTAGCCACATTGTAGTTTTAATGAGCTTAAAAAAGGGAGCTATGGTTCAAGTACATTCATTTCTTAGTACTCCAATATACACTCATTGGTCACTTTGTTAGGTACACCTGTTCAACTGCTTGTTAACGCAAATATCTAATCAGCCAATTACATGGCAGCATCTCAATGTATTTAGGCATGTAGACATGGTTAACACGACATGCTGAAGTTCAAACCAAGCTTCAGAATGGGGGGGGAGGGGGATTTCAGTGATTTTGAATGTGACATGGTTGTTGTTGCTTGACAGGATGCTCTGAGTATTTCAGAAACTACTGATCTACTGGGATTTTCGTACACAGTCATCTCTAAGGTGGTCCAAGAGAATGGTCCAAAAAGGAGAAAATATCCAGTGAGTGGCAGTTCTCTGGGCAAAAATGCCTTATTGATGCTAGAGGTCAGAGGAGAATGGCCAATCTGCTTCGAGCTGATAGGAAGGCAACAGAAAGTCGCTTAACCAATCGTTACAACCAAGGTATGCAGAAGAGCATCTCTGAATGCAGAATACATCGAATCTTGAAGCAGATGGGCTAGAGCAGCAGAAGACCACACCGGGTGCCACTCCTGTCACCTAATAGCAGGAAACTGAGGCTATAATTCGCACAGGCTCACCAAAACTGGACAATAGAAGATTGGAAAAACATTGTCTGGTCTGATGAGTCTCAATTTCTGCTGCAACATTTGGATGGTAGGGTCAGAATTTGGTCCAAACAAAATGAAAGCATGGATCCATCCTGTCTCGCATCAACGCTGCAGGCTGGTAGTGGTGTGGGAGATATTTTCTGGTACACTTTCAGCCCCTTAGTCCCAACTGAGCATCAATTAAACACCACAGCCTACCAGAGTATTGTTGCTGATCATGTCCATCCATCTATGACCATACTATGTCCGTCTTCTGTTGGGTGCTTCCAGCAGGCTAACACACCATGTCACAAAGTTTAAATCATCTCAGACTGGTTTCTTGAACATGACAGTGAGTTCAGTGCACTCAAATGGCCTCCACAGTCACCGGATCTCAATCCAGTAGAGCACCTTTGGGATGTGGCAGAATGGGAGATTTCCATCATGGATGTGCAGCAGACAAATCTGCAGCAACTGTGTGATGATATATCAATATGGACCAAAATGTCTGAGGAATGTTTCCAATACCTTGTTGAATCTATACCACAAAGAATTAAGTTCTGAAGGCAAAAGGGAGTCTAACCCAGTACTCGCAAGGTGTACCTTGCATTAACAACAAGTTGAACAGGTGTATTTAATAAAGTGGCCAAAATTCTGGATTACAGTAATATCCAGTCAATATTGGCATACATTCTTAAGAAATATTTGATAATATCTTACACCCCCCATATGTTGAATGTCTCATTTGAACAATGTAAAATATTAGTAAAATATTAACTACCAACTGACAGTATTTTAGACAGTCACAGCAAAGCATTAATTTGCACAAATAAACTCAGAAGCATTAAGCACATCCAACAGTGAAAAGTGAAAACTGACTTTTGACTGTAACTTGTCTAATTAATTAACATTGACACAACTGGCTAAACTTTTATTCTACTTTCCTGTTGCCAGGGAGAGACAAACCACTTCATGAATCAGATACGAAGGACTATGGGAAAATTACATAACTCCAAAGCTGGTGGTTGTATAACACATATCCCACCTCTTCCAGCAAAAAGCCAACTGTCTCATTTATAACAGCCAAACAAGGAAACATCAAGCCAAACGTCTTGTTCCACTGATAACAAGCACAATGGTGTCATAAAACACTGCACATGCTTAGCAAGATTACCAAACTTTAAGAGGTTTTATGAGATTTGTTTCGCTATTCCATGCCATTTTTCATGTCCCAGTGACCATTGAAAGGGCAGTTATGGCTCTTTGCCCATTCATTTAGTTAAGGGCCTGGTCTTGTTAGACTAAAAAATCTGCTCGGCGCGTTACCAGAATGACTGCTGAGTGGCGAGGCTTACCTCCGAGGACTTTGCTGTCGCTCTCCTCCTAGTCTTTCCACCAATTAATTTTGTCTTTTCATAGTGGTCTTATTCCTTTTATTCTTTTCTCTTCTTTGTTAGAGACAGTTGCTGAGTTGTATCCGTGGTGGGAACTGCCCTGGACCTAACGTCAGCTCACTGCAGTTGCCTGGAGATGTGAGTTTCTTTGCCAACCAACTGGCTGTGCCCACCATGGAGTTTGCCTTCGAACAGACTAAAGCAGAAGAGGTACGTCTAAACCAAAAGGCCCAATTATTTTATTTCCATTTTCTTATGACACTCATCGTGTATTATGCTAGTTCCTCTGCTCTCGAGGGACCACATAGCATGGCATATAATCAGAGAAGTCACATCTTGGCTTTTAGTTTCTGATAGTAGAAATTTCCTAATAAGAAGAAAAACTTTTCTCAGGGAAAATGCATATACCTGTCAGTAGTTTGTGTGTGTCATATGTTAAAGTGGATTGATTATTGTTTTAGCATGTGAAATAAAGACAATAGGAAAACTATAGGTGAACTGGGTATGTTCACCTTGCTGATTTTGAAAAGAGAAACGTGGAGTGCAATGACCATAACGCACACTAAAAGTGAGTGTAGTAAGCTGCATCTTTAGTTGCACATAAACAGTGAAAAAATGCAATGTACAGTATATACTTTAATGGAAATTAAAACCAGGCAACTTAACAAAAAGAAAAAGAATATTGACTAAATTTCCCTTTTAGAGAAAGTCTGGTAAGGATCAAATGGAGGTCTGATTTGTCAAACTCTGTTAAATTGGAGTGCAGATCACAGGGAGATCAACCACAAGGCAGTTACTTCATATATGACCAAGTTAAAAAGAAAAAAGAGCACTGAACTGAAAATTGAAGACAAATGCACAAGTCCTGACAGTTCTATTCATTTCAATTTTAAGCCATTTTTTCCAGATCGTATGTGGTACACTGGGGATCGGATGTGATAGCAACCATCTGCAGCCCATATAGTGTCATTTTAGACATGAAGATAGTTTTCAAACTCAGTTCGACAAAGTGCAGTATGGCTTGTCTCTTTTGCAACCAACAAATGCACATCACAGTGCTCACAAATTATGCATGCCCCCATTTATTTCCATTAAAAATGCAGTATTGATGTTTGTTGCACTGCCTTGGGGTGGAAACACAGTGATTTAGCCCCAGCTTATCGGCCCACTCAAATTTGGAACTTCTGGGTAGGATGGCAACTTTGAGCTTAATTAGTGCGAGGGATCTTCGTGATGTTTATCCGCCCTCGAGGTGCCTTTACAACCTGAAAATAATAGGTAGTGGAGGGTGAAATCCACATCACTGGCTTTATTTAGGAAAGACAAAACCCAAATTAAATTAAAAACTATCTGATAGGTAAACAAATTTGAGTCTGTTAGGGAACACCCTATATCCATAGATTAGTAACAGCTTAATAGCATTTGGACTGAACTGCAGTGTTAAAAATCAGAGGGTAATGAAATTTCCTCTAATGCTTTATGTCTTAACTGAGTCTTGGGGGAAGCTGAGACCGACAGTAGAACTTACACAGCTTCCATTTAAACGTCCTCCATGTGGAGAGGTGATCAACATGTTTCAGAAACTGAATTTTGTCAAGACAGTTCAGAACTACTTTCAGAGTGACTTCTCAGCCCAGAGAAGGAAAAGGACTACTCAGCTGCAAAGTGGAAATTTTAATGGCATAGGAGGCCGCGGGAAGTAGGGGTGTTGAGGATGTTACTGCACCCCTTAGTGGAAGGCAGAGAAACCACATGTCCCCCACTACAAATTAAAAATTGAAATAAAACTTTAATGTAATTTTGTAGATTATTGTTTATGATGTTTAGATTCCAATATGTGTTTAATGGTACATCTCGAGTATAGGTTCAAAAAGAGCAAAATCAAGCTGATCATCAAAATCAGTAACTAACAGCAGCACCAAACATGACAATACCTTAAGTACCCTCTTTATCAGCAAGAGAGCAGGAAGCTAATGTTTAGAAAGCTAGCAGCTGGGTGTACGCATGAAGAAAAAATTCATCAGTGTGGATTCTAAGAGAAAGGAAACTTTTGGAGTCCGTGTACAAGCAGGCATAAATGCACATTAGCCAAGTGCTGAAGATATGTCCCTGTAAATACTGTGTGAGTCTATACTCTGATCATCAAGATATTTTGTAAATCTGTTTTTCATAACAGCAAGTGCATAGCTGCTTTTGTAATAGTATTTGTCTACTTTGAGTATGCTTGTTTTTTGTTGGTGGGCGTTAAGCTTAATTGTTAATTCTTGAAGGTATTGTGTCGCCTTCGTGGGCTGCTCTGCGAGTAAATAATACTCATTGGTGTTAATAGTGTTGGCGGTTGCAGTTTTGTTGATTGTTTAAATCTGGCTTCCCTATAAACCAGTGTCTCCTATGTTTTGTTTATGTTTTCTTAGATAATTTTTCTTTCGTAGACAAACATTGTATCATATTAAAATATTCAACAGTTTTAAGGACCAGGATTATTTAAGAAAAATGCACAACCGATGTACATTGCTCAGGGTGCTTCCCCTAATTTACACATAATGCTTCCACCCAGCAGCACCCACTTGAAACATGTTTCCAGACCTATTATAACATATTTAAGTTTTTGGCAGATGCTCTTTGGAATATTAGACAGTGACAAAATTACAGAATGTGGGAAATAGTAAAACCTTTATGTTATATTATTCATATCCACAAATAATATAGGTGCTTAACTGTACCTAAATGTGCAGTACTGTGCAAAAGTCTTGATCCAGCCCTCATTTCTTTATATTTTGCTTCCAAGGACCCAGATTTTCTTGTAATTTTTTTAAAGTGGTCTTGAGCAATAGTTCTCCAGGCTTTCGGAAGTCTTTCAAAGTTTTTCTTTGGACATTGGCTGCTTTTTCACTCATTTTCAGTCCAGTCCTTGTACCTGACCATTTTCAGAGGAATGTTTCTTTTTTGTTTGTTTGTTAAACCACTTAACACTGAGCTATGAATCATTCAAGCATAAAAAAGGCACCTAATTCAAGAGATGAACCAGTGTTGTGTCTACACATAACAGACAACTTAGCAAAGAACCAATTTTAAGTTGTATCTTTAGTCACTTTGTCACTATCAGCCTATTGCAAAAACAAATAATTTGTTCCTGTTTCTTTAGTTGACTATACAAAAGATAACACAGAGTGACAGACTAAAAAATAATATGGTTTCTCCAACAAGGTGATTCCCAAAGAGCTATTAGCTGACAACTTGGTGTATCTTGGCATGGTGTGCAGTGTGTCCTTAAAAAAACTGAGGAATCTGGACAAGTGGAGGACAAAAACATCTACAGCAGATGAACACTATATGAAAGGCAGTTCCTTAAGAAATAGGAAAAAGTCCAGCAAAGACCTGACACAGGACCTGAGAGATGCATCTGGCCCTTCAGTTGATCTATCTACTGTTTGCCGAAACCTCATCAGAAATGGTATCAATGGAAGAGTGGCTGTCAAGAAGCCATTTTTAAGCAAGGGAAAACAAGGAAAAAAGGCTGAGGTGTGCCAAATTACACAAGAATTGGAGTGAAAATCAATCGCAGCAGGTCTTACTTAGTGATAAATCCAGCTTTGAAATTTTTGGTTCAAATCAAATCGTCATTATGTATGAAGGAGGTCAGGAGAGACATTAAACAGTGAGTGTATAAACCCGTAAAATACGGTGATGGCTCTGTCATGGTTTTTAAAAGCATACCTGGATAGAAAAATGTTATCAGTCATGGACTGGCCTCCCCAGAGGCCGGACCTCAGCGTTATTGAAGCAGTGTTATCTTGACAGAGAACGGAACAAAAGGCAGCCAACATCCAAAGAAGAGCTTTGGAATGTCTTTCAAGAAGCCTGGAGAACTGTTCTTGAAGAATATTTAAAGAAAGAAAGTGTTAAACAATAAAGGTGGTCATACCAAATATTCACTTTCAAGCTTGTTAGAATTGTATAAACTCTGTTTTTGCCTTATATCCTGCATTTCCCTGTATGTTTGCACATGTTTCATTAAATTGCTGCATCTATTTCCCATTTTTCTTTTTCCAAGCAAAATTTTAGCAAAATCTAAAGAAATGAGGAGTGGCTCAAGACTTTTGCACAGCACTGTATTTTGAGGACATGTTGATTTAATATGTGGAATTTATGTTCTCTTCCAATGACCAGTTTCCATTTTCACAATTTGAACACGTCTTTAATAGTTGAGTAATTTAATATAAATTCATGTATCAATAAACCCACAGTTTGCATGGGACAGCTTAGTTTCCCCACCCTCACACTGAATGGCTTTTGAAATGAATGGATATGCATTATCTGAGAAGTGGTGCAAGCTGGAATAGAAGTGATATGGTATTTGTTCCAAAAATGTATTTATTAATTTTTTTGGACAAGCCTTAATGGGTTTTGTTGCTCAAGTAGCTATTGAGGTCTAGCAAGCATCCTTCATCAATTCGGTTCTGTCTATATAGCAGCAGTTGGTGCACTTTACATTGTAAGATAAAGACCTCACAGTATTACACAGAGAAACTAAAAAAAAAATTAACAGGAACAAATCAGAAATGGCCTCAGGAAGGGCAGCTAACTTCTGCAACTGTTTGGAGAGAGGGGAAGCGAGGAGAAGAGCATAGAGAGTTGACAATCAACAACAACAACAAAAATAGCAATAAACTCTCGGCAGTAACAGCAGATCAGAAACCTGCTGTTCTGGAACCAAACATACCTGCAAAATTGTACAGGGAGAGAGGACAGTATGGAGAGGGAAAGAGAGGTGAGTAGAGGGGACAACATTAGCACTACAAACATTAGTGCACTGTGTGGGCCCCGAGTCACTTTTGACAGGCAGGTGTCTCAGCACTTGGGAACAATAATCATTTAAAAAACTGCTTTTGTCAGTTTGGATTTTTCTGCACAACAGCAGTGCCACAATTGAAGCTCAAAATGCCAGCAACATTGAGTGTATGGGAAATGTTTAGCTCAAATTACCCTCAGTTATTTTTAACAGTTGTAAATGTCATCTTTTTATATTCCGTCAAATACTGTGTTAGTCATATCTCTTATTTTTCTCCCACACACTGAACACAGATTGTGTTCTGCTCTTAGGTTTTCCCACCATTACATTTTATCAGTGTTGTCATGGTGAATGGCCCTGAATTTGAGGAGGCGGGAGTAAAGCTGTGATACAGCCTGACTTTCACATTCTCTGCAGCCGGTTACATTTAGAGACAGAATTTGGACAAAGGTGGAAAGTAAAGTAGATTTACTCATAAGCTGCACTAAACATAAAGTACAGGTACCTAAAAATTTTAAATGACTGTAGTGTGTTTTCTGCTTTTGCTTTAAAAAGTCAATAAAATATTGTCCAGGGAGGCCCTCATGTTTGAATACAGTTGGAGTTAAAATGAATAATTGTGTGTTTTCCAGTTCTTGGACCTAAATATTTAAACTCGTAATAAAAGCCACATACACAAGGTGGGTTTTTAGGCTGTGGTCGCAAAAAAGAAAAAAAAAAAGAATCAGCTCTAGTGAATTCAGCTGGCAAAACAGAGCCTGCCTAACATAAGAAAACATAGGGTTCACAGAATGATCAAATGGCCAATTGTCCATAGACAAAAGGGCCTAATTCTCTCACTGGAATGATGTATTTGACCTCAGCACTGGTTTTGAGTCCATTGATACCTGCCACAACCTTGTCCTTGCTGAGGCCCCTCTGGTAATTGCAACAGTCCTCGTGGGAGATTTAGGGGAATATCTGGTTGAGCATCAAGCCCACCTCCCATGTCGTCATATTCACTGAAAAACTGCACACAAGTTCCTCACTGTTCATTTTGGCATCATCTCACCACTAATGGTGGTGGACAGGTCTTGGCATAAGCATCCTTTCTCTGGAAGGAACACAACCTCCCTCTTGTCCGAGCTGAGCTTTTAGCTGGTGCGTTGACATCCCGTCTGAGACTTTTGGCAGGCAATCAGTGATGCATGCCTCTACCCGGGTCGAGAGGGAAAGGGCAAGAATAGCACATTGTCACTGGCATAAAAGTAGGAAAAACCATTAAAGTGCAATTAATTTCATGCGCAATTTAAAACACTGTAGATTTTAAAAGCTGGTTGTGTGCTTAAGTTTATTATTTTCTAGACATTTCGGATGTTCACTTATTTTTCTTTTGGCCTTTTCACTCTCCTATGATCTTCCTGTATCAAGCCAGCCTAAATTCTGATATGTGCTTTAAACATTTGCATTTCTGAGTTTTGATTACAGTAAGAGTAAGTAGTAATGGCATGAATTAATGACATACCACAAGTACAACAAGAAAAATATCTGTCTATAAAAACCATTAGGCATCACTGCTCTTGGAGGACCTTACAATCTAAACTTATTAAACTGGACATGTTTCAATCTTTGCAGTTCTGTTCTTTGAGAGAGTAATAAAGCAAACACTGTTATTCATGAATAATCAGTAAATTAAATTGTGTTGATCCATGTAAATAGTGTACTGTATAGCTATTTGCTGACACACGAAACCAAACAAAACTGAAAAAAAACCAAACAAAAATAAAAAGGTGAAGAATGAGATTCCATATATCTGCTTTTGTGTGTGCAGAGTTTTAAACTAGAATCTACAGATTATAATTAGCCCATGTAAGGTTCTTAACAGAAAAAGAAAAGAAAAGGCGCTAGCCGTTCTGTTTTTCCTTTCAACTTTACGACAGTGAGCTGAGATGAGCAAAGATTACAAAGTATACGGGTGTGCATACCGAACCTGTGTAGGTAATTAATCAAAGCAGGTACATATGGCTCCAACCGCATGGGCCCATTTCTGAGCAACTTCTGCCTGTTTTCCAGCTTTGTTCAATATTCCAAACAGGCCACTATGCTGTGTGTGATCCACTATGTTTGTAACTGCATTCATTCATCCTCATATGCTGAGCGAACAGAGTTGTGGTGCTGGTAATGTGTTGGGAAACCACCAGATGTTGTGCAGCATTGCTACAGTGTTCAAGACAAAAGTGTGGCTCACTGAACATTTGTTTTCTCGTTTAACATCTGTTTTTCTTTCACTCTATGAAAGTTTCCTGCTCTTTGTAATTATAACACTCCCCACAACATTCTGTGGTTATTTACCACCTGCGATATTTTTACAAAGTTTGTTTGAACGATGTTTGCATGGCTGTTTTAAGTTGGTTGAGGTGTCAGTAAGGAATAATTTAGAATTGAATATATGCATTTTAGGGTAGAAAATTAAATAAATTAAGTTAGTGAGGTGAGCTATGAAACACATTATTATTTTAATAATCCTTTGTTATGTAATGTAATACACTCAAAAACCTAATTTTTCTTCACTGCTATGTGCAGAAATCTGGATGTAAAATTTCATCCTGTTGGGGCTACGCGTGGGAGTCATCTCTGACATGTGTCATCAGGCAGTTGCCTTGACTTTGGGGACCTGGAAAAGAACTCAGACAGGCCACTGAGGTGTGAGAGGAATATCTGACATCCCCTCATCTCTGCAGATCATTGGTTCAGGGCTACAGCCTGGTTCAGGTGGGGAGAGCAAGAATTAATAGAGTCAGAGGGATCTTCATCTTGACTTTGGCATGTACTCTGTTTAGACCGGAGGCCATTACTGCAACTCTGTGAAGACAATTATAGTCCTCCAAAAATGCAAGGACAAGGGCTGTAACATCATCTGCCCTCCCACCTTTTGTGACAGCCTCGAACTTGTCCTAAACAGCAGTGCTGCCTGGATGATTTTAGAGCACAAGAGACAATTTTGCAAAAACACTGGTATCAGGAAATCCATCCTCTGTAACAAGCACAAATTATGCTTCTCTGGCTTCATTTCTTTTCCCACTGCACCAGGAACAGCTATAATTATCTCATTGTACATTTTAACCTATGTGTGAGTACACACTTTACTGTTGAAATCCTGTAATACAAATCTTTGTTATGTTCACAAAAGCAGCTGAAAATAATTACTTTTCATTTGACTCCTTCCCATTTTGACTCTGAAAACGAGCTCTTGGTGGTAAAAAGCAAACAGTTAATCAGCCTCTATTGTATGTCTTTGTTTTGCTTCACCTGCTTATTGAGCTTGTAGGTTTCCTGTCTGCTGGCTTAGTTGCAAAGACAGTTTTTAATTGGACAGTTACCCTTTGATGTCCTGGTGTAATATCATGCATTGTAGATGTAGCTGCTTTGCTGAGAGAAGAGAGATAGTAAGATCACACAATCGAAAAAAGACACAATCCAGAATAGACCTTTGTCCACATGATCTACAGAGTTGTTGTTTTTTTTTTCTTTCAGTCATGAAAAAAATTCCACTCAGGTATTAGACATATTGACACACAGACCACAAACCCACAGCAATGCACCAAGATTGTACCCAACGTAGTTAGAGTGAAGATAGTTTGGATCCTGTCTGACCCAGGCCCCAGACTGCGTCCTGCATGCTAAGAACCAAGATGATGTTTAGCTCAGCTGCTCAATATGTTTTTCTTGCCACCATTACTTCACATTAAGTAGACATTGATCAATTTGCAATCTTGACCTTCTCAAGTATGTCATTAAAGTCTATGATCTTTCAAAAAAAAAAAAAAGAAAGAAATAGGCTAACATCTGCTAGTTGACCTGCTTTAACCATCTATTAGACCACTCTTCACTTGAATGTGACCTCGTTAGCCACTACAGCACTCATTATGCATGGATGCTGGATAGGCTTGATGTACATAATTCAATGCAAATCTTAAACTCAATTCATAGACTTCATAGAGTGCATATCAAAGATGAAACCAGGCACTGTTACAACAACAAGCAGCAGCCTCCCTGGCTGAAAATTAAGCCAATGTGGAAATGCAAAAACTTGCATGGCCACTTGAGGTTGTCTCTAAAATCAACTGAATCTCCATGGCACTCTGTGTTACAATGTACAAATTTATAGCAGAAATAGGTTTTGTTGTCCATAGCTAATTTCTCCAATCATGAAAACTGCACATGAGGTGATTTCTTCAAAATGTATTTTTATAATATAAGATCATTTTTATCTGACAGTGTAAATGGTTTGCTGTGCAATTTGTTGTACTAACAGAGAGTAGGTTATTTATGTTAGCACTAATTAGTGGATATTCTCTGTGCCAGAAATCACTCGTTATTTACAATATAGTGTACTATAAAAGTATAATGAGTTTACCATTCTGTAAAGCTATCTGAATGTTTAGTGATGCTTCACCAAAAGTATTGTACAACCAGTGGTTACTACCCAGGCATTACATACCATCATATACTGCACTGCACTGTAAAAAAGATGACATGAGGAAAGAGAAAAGCACATCACCAACTGCAAAAATGAATGACAGTATTTATTTATCTAGCCAACGTTGTGCAACAGCAATGACATAAATAACAAAACAGAGAAAATGACCCTGAACTTTATTGAATTTGACATGCATTTCATATTGTTGACTGATGGCAAATCATCTTCGCAAAGCGGAAAAATCAAACATTTTAATTTGATGTTCTCTGAGCAAAATCCAATTCACAGAAAAAAAAGTTACATTTTTCTGAAAACAGTGAGTGAACCTGCTGTTCTATTAGTGACCATGCTTTAATGTGACTTACTTATATTAGCATTGTAGTAGTTAATACATTCGCAAAAACATGCAGAAGACCCCCAGTTTGAGACTGTTGCATTAGGAAGGGCATATGGCGTACAAATCTACCAACTCAAATATGCTGATCCATCCGCTGTGGCAAACCGTTGTGAATAAGGGACCAGACAAAAGCAACGTTTTTTTAATCAGTGTTGTTCGTGGTTAGCTCGTTAGCCACAATAGTTGTATATCTACCCAGACGTATAGAACTACAGCATAGCATATATGCTATTAGAGGCATCCTGTCTCAGAGTGATGCTGAAAAACTCTCCCATAGGTGTGCCTTTTTGTCCTGTCTCCCTCTGCTCTCTTCTGTTTCCCCTGACCCCCAACCGGTCGCGGCAGATGGCTGCCCCTCCCTGAGCCTGGTTCTGCCAGAGGTTTCTTCCTGTTAAAAGGGAGTTTTTCCTTCCCACTG
>VUQI01020339.1:0-12730 GCA_015106735.1 Paratilapia polleni | reverse complement strand
GGTCAGACCAGGTGTGGTGGTCGCAGCTGGCAGTGGTAGTCCTTGTTTTGCTCTCAAGGTGATCTGCTCTGAGCTGGAAGGCCGCTCCAGCCAGAACCTGCAGCAGGTGGACAAGTGGTTCATGTGCCGCTTTGCCAAGCTCACCAAGGCTGCAGAGCAGAACAAGGACGGCATTAAGTGTGCCTGTTATGAGATAGCTGGCGACTATCAACAGCTGCAGTTTGACAGTGAAACATGCACCTGATTCAACACAAGGACAACAAACACGACTGTTCTCAGTTACTTTGTAGCATTGGAAGTGCATCGAGTGCACAGCCCACTCAAAGTAGAAGATCCTCAGTGAGGACAAAAGTTTGCGTGTGTTTGATTTGAGTCATTAAGCAGCTTACAGCACTCAGTTAACATGCAAATGTTGTTTTAAAACCCCTCCTGTGCATAAAATCTGAAAGGGTGAGTGAAAGTGAAATCTAATGAGTCTGAGAGCAGTGAAAGCTCTACAAAAGTAGAATGTAAGCACACAATTGGGCAGGCTAATTATAGAGCTACATGTGTGCAAATCTGTTCAGTTAATCTGTGCAAGAAGACTGTTTCTCCCAAAGGAAGTGCAAGCCAACGCAAATAAAGTGTGTTTCGGCTAATTACAGGCTCCCGTTTGTCTGTTTGCGTGGGTGTATGTGACTGTTTTCTAACTTTAGTATCCAAATGTGTCTAAAGCAGCCAGTCCCCAGTGGACATCAGTAAGTGCTGCAGTGAGTGCATCTCAGCTAATGGAAGAACATTGTGAGGAATCTGATTTTATAGCCTCATATTAAGCTCATTTTGCTTCATGTATTTTAAGACTCTCACATGGCCGCTGCAGACAGCAGAGCAGCCATACATCTTGGGCCAGCTGCTGCTCCAAACTCAAAGACAGCTGGCTGTCTGAAAAATAGAAAATCTTTTTTGATAATTGGGGAAGGTTGTAATTCAGAGCTGCTTCTGTCCTTTTGAGGTCTGGTAAGTACAGACTGCACAGAGCCTCAGCTAACGACAGAGGGATCGGGACTCGTATTTCAGTATCTCAAATAACTGAAGCCTTTTTTTTCCCCCCCTCGTCATGCTTAGATTTAGTACTGTCACTAAATCAAATACATTTGAGAGAATTCATGTTTACATGCTGTTAACTTATGTAATGACATACAGTAATTCCTGCTTGCTTGTAGACAGTTAAGAAAACACAAAACCCATTTCTTTCACTTCTCCTGCCAAAAGGGAAATGGCGTTTTTTTCACTTGTTTCTTTCCCCTCATTACTCTCAAGAATCAGTGAGATTAAATCTAAAACCAACAGCTTGGAAACCATCTGCTTTTTTATTCATATAATGTAAACCTAATTTGAAGTGTGTCTGTGGTCAGCACCAATGGGTCGCATGATGTCAAAATTGCTGAATTTTATTATTCTGTCTCATGCTTTTCTACTTCTCTCTAGCAGCGTGTCCTGTGATCAAGTGCCTTTTTTTTTTTTTTTTTGTTTTGTTTTTTTTTTTTTTTTTTTTTTTTTTTTTTTTTTTTAACAACCTCAGAACTGTTTTAACACAACCAGAAACACAGAAAGTGCTGGTGGCTTGGCAAGGTTGCATGTAAATGGTTGGTGGCCCGGGGATGAAATCCAATACAGAGGACGTTTACAGCCGGGCTTCACTTCTGTATCACTAGTCAGCAACAGTAGCTGGCGTGTTGAAGCTGAGGTTTCAACGGGTCGCTGCACTTTTATGGATTGAAAATGCCCGAAGTATCATGCCTCACTTGCAGAGAATAGTGAAAGCCATTCTGGTCTTAAATATGGGCTTGATGTTTGTTCTGGGTTCTTTGGGGACAGCCATCCTATGATATGAGAAAAGTTGAAGTAGCTAAATTGCATCACCTCCTTCTAGTGTCACTTTAAGATGCATTACTTCTCCTGAGTGAGATCATTGTCTCCTGTTTTTTTTTTTTTTAAATGCATCCAAGGTCAAAGGTTACCTGCTCTCAGGGTTACGACCTTGACACTACACGTGTGCATGTTTTTCAATATTCCTACTCAGAGGTCAGGGGTGAGCAAGATAAAAGCCAAAGCAGAGGTCAAAGTGAAGCAGGCTATTAGCCTGGACCCCGTTATGTGTGTGTTTTTGAGGATATATGTTGGTAAATGTTGACATCACACCAGAATGTGAGCTAGCAGCTGCATCTCCGAGAGGGAGCCCCTGTCAGAGCAGAGGACATGTCTGACATGCCATGTCTCAGCTCATAGAAATGTGTGAACACAAATGACTGGTTCATATCGTCCAAATATTCATTTGTTCACAGTTTGTAGCATGATTGCAACACAAATGACAATGATTAGCACTGCTTTACTTGCAGGACATGAACCCAAAAGCACATAATTCTATCAGTTTTTTTAGTTAACGTTGAAGCAATTGATCTATACTCATCTGCAGTTCCTCAAATGTAGTCCATTTCAGTTTCACGGTGTTGCAGCATGTGATAGCTGCCCCCACCCCACACAGGTTCCCCAGAGAAAGCTCTTTTTTGGATTAAGAAGAGCCAAAATCCATCATAAATAAATATCTTAATCGTAGTGAAAACTAGAAACAGAGTTAGCAACATAAAATGTTATTATGCACATGTTGCTTTTTAGGGTCGACAGTATTGTTTTTCAGGGGTTAGGGAGATATGCACAGTGGAAATCTTGCAGCGTCATCAAGCTCAGACTTGTGCTGTGTTGAACTTAATAAGTAAATTTTACTAGAAAAGTCACTGAGAGTACTGAAAAGTGACAGAGGAGCTCAGACATGAAGCCGACACATTCAGGTGCAGTCAGACTGATTGAAAGGAGTGCGCGTCCGGAAGATTCATTAAGAAAATTCCACAGTTCTGCGTTAACCCTACCTGCCAATAATGGAGAGTCAGATGCCAAGAGCTCAGTAAAACAGGCTTTTGCATGACTGTGTGTGTTGGGAATCCATCATCCTGTAAGTCTGCTACAGACTTGACTTCACTGGCCACAGAAGGTGACCCAAAATTAGCTGCAAAGACAGCTCTCACATCATCTGTAACTGATGAAGCTGATATGCTCTTGAACAACACGTTTAGTAATCAGTGGTTTTACCCAGTCTGAAGATCATGTCATGTGTTGTCACGCTGGCAGATAATGGAGTTTGATTGTGCTTTGTGTGTGTGCTTGTAGGGCATAGCTTTCTCCCTGGAGGAGCGTCTCCAGCTGGGGATCCACGGCCTGCTGCCTCCCTGTTTCATCAGCCAGGATGTCCAGCTGCTCCGAGTGCTCAAGAACTATGACATGAAGAGAGATGACCTGGACAGGTGAGACTCACATCCAAACACAGACAGGAATCTTTTCACGGTCAAGCTAGAATTGACTTACCCACTTTATCTTCTATCAGCTTCAAATCAGCAGCCCTTGAAAAGATGGATTTCAAATAATCCTGCGTGCACGCAGCAAGTTCCACATCTGGAAGCCTTCAAGACACAAAAGGGATTAGTAATCGGCCCTTCTAAAGTCTCCATCTCCTAACACCATAGATTTTACCTAACAAACCTCCACACTCTTCTCTCCATCTCTCCTCCCAGTTCTCCTTGTTTTTATATCTTCCACACAGTCCAAATGAAAACTGCAGTCGGTTTTGCACGCCTCATTAGACTCGAAGCTGTTAGCATTGTGCAATGAAAGTACCATATGCTAACATTTCAGTTTGAGCTCTTTGATCAGTCAAAGTCATATTCTGGTTTACTGTTTTGAATTATCTGCACTGTGCTGAACAATATGTGTTTGTGAAAGTTCCTCACGTCGACTGTCCCATCAGCTGTCACTATAATGTCAAGAATGAGTGAGTTTTGCTTGTGAGACAGGATTCGGGGTCAACAGGAATTAGATAGCTTCTTAAAAGCCTCCTCATTTTTCCCCATAGCAGCACCACAGCATCAACACATAAAAACAGTTATTACAAGTCATTGTCATTGCCATTCCCATGCCCTATCAGCGTCACTTCCAATCTGTCTCCGGGATTTGAGCGTGTTCCAGCTGTGAGTTTTGGTCCTGTGGATCACAGACTGCTGTTTGCCTGTCATTGCTCAAGTCTGCTATGTTTGCATACAGTCTGCTCTGCAACTCTCAATCCTTCTTTGGTATTTACGGCTAGACGCTGTCATTCATTTTTTTATGAGCATAACTCAAAACTTCTTCTTCCCGTACTATTTTAATCCGCTATCTAGACTCCCACTTGAGGAATTTGTCTTAGTTTTGAATTTCTGTGACAAAGAGTGGCAAAGAGAACAGCACTGCAAGCACATGCATTTATGATCTGAGATGATGGAGTGACTCGAGTGCTTGCTGTGACTGCACCGTCAACACAGGAAATGGATGTTCAAAGGCTTTGCCAAGCAAAATACTGCAGGATATAAAATGGTACGGCTAAAGGGAAACCTTTAGAGGAGAGTCGGTTGATCACTCATGACTCAAGACAAATTAAGAAAGAGATAGATGACGTCCTGGCTGCCCCACTAGGTTGACTTTAAAGGAAACAATGCACCCAGTAAGTCGTCAGGGATACTGCTTTATAAAGCAGTGTGTACTGTAAATATTGCCATTTCCTGGGTGTGGGTGGTGTGCTCGCCTTTTAAGGTTAAGAGGGAGAAAGAATTCTTTCTTAATGTTTGCCAGCATGAAATCAAACAATATCACCCCGTGGCAATATATTAGGATTTCATGTGGAGACATAATTACTCACGTGGTTTTGTGTGATGACTGACAATAACAAGTGAAGTCATTAAAGTGTTGAAGAAAAATGTACATGTAATGTCTTTCTTTACTTTTCCATTTGTAACAGGAACTCCACCTATTTTACACACAAGATCAGTTTACTTGTTGCAGCATGGTTTCTCTCGGCCTGTGAAAGCATGTGGTAGAAAGGTTTATATAGTGTTGGGCTCAGCCCCTTAGTTCCAGTGACAGGAACTCTTAATGCTTCAGCATACCAAGACATTCAATCACAAACTAATGGCAGACTGATAGCAGACTGACTCCGTCTTATTGCCATTTTATCGCCATCTTGACGCACCAAAGTCCCTTTGAAGGCAGCAACTGACTGTGAGTGGTTGCAGATCTTTCCTCGTCTTTGAAGCAACCATTTCAAAGGCGATGGGTTCGCAAGTACATGTACACCATCACAATAAATTTGGTCGTGCTGCGGTCTCCAGCCACTGTTTTCCCAAGTGTGACTGTAGCATTACAAAATTTCACCCACCTTACAGTTGTTATGAAAGCTTAAACTAGCGATAGAGACCAAACTGGTTTTTTTGTACCAGGCTGTAAAAATGTTCATTTCAAAGCTGACATTGGTCATTTTACATGAAAGTCTACCGGGATCAGCTCACTTTTGGAGGCAGCCTCAAGTGGACATTAGAGGAACTGCAGGTTTTGGCACTTCCAAGTTGGCTTCATTTTTCAGCCCCAGAGGTTGCTGCTTAGTGTAGACTAAAACTGCTTAAAACTACTTTAAAAGACATACTCTGTACCTAGTGTTTCAGCAACAGATACAAGCTGTCACCATGTTGCTCTCAAAAACAAGGACAGATTGTTTTTTTTTTCTGTAGATTTTTAGGTTCTCCTCAGCAGACTGTGTTTGCTCAGGTGTAATGGACTAAGTACAGTTTCATCACTTTGGACCTTAACTTGAGAAAAATAGAAGTAGAAAACAGCTGCATACTGTCCTTGAGTCATCAGCAAATGACAGATCTAAGGCTAAGTTAATTTCACCTTGATATACTGCAAAAAGAAGCCCTTCCTTGGATATTATTGGATCTGAAGCTATTGGGGTTCATCAATATGAAAATCTCTTCAAGAACAGCTGTCAACACCATGCACTGTGCAGCTGCTGTGGCCTAACCTATAGCAGAGAGGCCATGCATGCTTTTTATCCCCTCAACAAGAGGCACCTTGTGCTCTTGACTTCATGGAAACTTCTCTGATTAGGACTAGAGCCCTTTCAGACGTGCTCTGCTTAATTTGGTTCAAATACAAACCTTCAGTTCCCAGTCAATCTACAATCAGAACGAAAAGCTTGTGTAGGTTGTCTGAGAACTGATTTTTATTCTGTTTATTTTTTCAGTCATTTAGAACACAAGCAAAAAATGTCTTTTCAAATAATTTTTTTATACAGCAAGACAGAATTATTCTCATTTTTTTAGCTTCAGTTGCTTTACTCTCCCTGGGTTGTGCACTATAGTATCCATATGAACACAGTGTACTCTCATACTCCAATCTCTCTGATAGATCTCCCTCACAAACATCCAGGATTTAACATCTGACTTTAATAAACGTAGTTCACCAGGTACCATTCGTCAAGATTAACATGCTCTGTTTTCCTCTCTGTCACTCCCAGATATGTGTTCCTGATGGGGCTCCAGGACCGCAATGAGAAGCTCTTCTATCGGGTGCTGTTGTCAGACATCGAAAGGTTTATGCCCATCATTTACACCCCCACTGTGGGCCTGGCCTGCCAGCAGTATAGCCTCATATTCAGAAGACCTAGGTGAGTCACTCTCACACAGTTTTTCTCCCTCTTGTATTGTGAAGTGGTGCATTCCTAAGCAAATAAACCCAGTTAACATTAAGATTCAGCTTATTTCAGGCGATGTTGTTTCCCCTCAGTCAGTCTTCCAACACTCGGTTATTAAGTGTTTTATGGTACTGGTTGTTGTGCTTGGTATCAGCCAACATTTCTTTCTACTGCTGGCTGTGTGGCATCAATATTCCAGTGCTTCAGGCTGCCTTTATACACACTGAGTCCACTGGAAAGAAGTGCCTGGTCACAGGTGTCTGCCAGTAACATAGAGCAGTGGTTGAAATATCACAAACATGTTTTTACACTTGGCTGTGTTGGAAAAGTTGGTATGCAGATAAAAGCAAAATGCAATCTAAACAGATATGGCAAATCCATTATGGCATCCATAAAGCATGAGACGGTCACTGGAGAGATGAACTAACCCACTCTAATATGTGAAACAAAGTAAAATGTCGTTATTTAGCTCTTCTTCTGCAATGATTTAATGGTACGCCACTGGTGAATCAGCACTACTGACTGTTTATCTTTCACAACCAACTGCTAATATATGCATGACAGGGATAGATGGAAAGAGACACTAATTTCTTTTGTAGGTTTTTAAAAAAAAAAAATCATCTTAAACTGCTGCTTCCTCTGCTGTCATGTACAGTATAAAAGGATTTTTTGATCACTTTTGTTACCAGGGTACATTATCTAGAGCCACAACTTATGAAAATATACTCATCAAAATGGCATTGAAATTAAGGCACTAATATTCAAATGGTGGGTCTTTAATAAAATTTAGTCCAGCTTTCATTGAGAACTAAACATCTTTTCACCTATAAATCACCAGAACCACATTTATTCAGATGGTTTGTGGAGTTATCATCACAAGCTCCTATTACATAAACAACATTTTGGTTTCATTTATTTAAATTAAATCCTCATGTCTGCATTCTGACAGCCCAGCTGAAAACGGACTGACCAGGAAACACTAAAGACCTCATCTTTCCAAGCTTTGCTGGATACAACATACTGCATACATTTCATGAAATTCCACTTATAGTGTCATGTCTTTGAGATTTGACTATAGACGGTATAAAAGATGGGCGTAGCCACCGTTTTAAAGCTTGCGAGATGAGTGTTATCTTGGTTTCAGAAAACCTGATGTGATGAGCAGGGGAGGTCTGACTGTGAAACCACATGGTCATTGGCTAATGACTTGTCAATCAAAAGTCATACTCACAGATAATCCTCAATTTTGAAACATAGTATGACCAGGATTTACAAAATAGATTTAATTTTTTTATTCAATATTACCCAAATTGAGTGAATGAGCCCATAAACTCCTTCCAGAGGTCAAGTCAGAAAGCTCTTTTCCCATAGATTTCTATACGACTGGAAGTCTTTATGCAACCACAGTTATCGCCATCTGGTGGCCTTCAGGTAGAATGTAGGCTCAAGGCATTTCCTCATTGGCTTGATTTTAGAGACCTGGGAGCTACTTCCATGATTATTACTGTCTATAGATTTGAGATACCATTTTTAGCAATTTGGACAATAATGTTTTTCCCCTCCAAAGCTAATACTATATCAAGTATTATAAACTGTTGTTTTCAAGTTGAAAAATCTTTGCCATTTGCTTTGGCTAATTACATCTTTCAGAACTGTTATTGCCTTCACTTCAATTCTGCCATTGCAGTAAAGGCATAAATCAGGTGATGGATTTGACTATATGATATACAAGTTAGCAGGCAAACAATACTAAGCTTGTTGGATAGCTGCTATTTTCTATTGTAATTTCACAGGCTGGGATTTAATGAACTTTGTAGACCATTATTTCACCCAAGGCTAAAAGCCACATAAGTCTTCAAGCATGTAAGCCACCAAGTGCCAAATGATTGGTTGCATTGCAACTAAACCAGAAGCTCAAGGACTCTTAAACTATGTGTATGTTATGTTGGAACTGGACCCTTTGATGTTATAAAATATAAACCAAACTTAGAGGCTGTGGGAAGCCTTAAAGTTGGAGTTTGGTTGGACTGCTCAGCTTGAGGTAAAACCGCTGTAAGCTTTTGAAATCAGTCCAGCATTTACCTTGACTGGATCTGGCTCTGCTCCTCACAGACAGACATTCACTGGTTTCCCCTTCTCCTCCACTGTAAACACACACAGAGACACAGACACACACCTCTCTGCTAGGATCTGTTTTCCTTCAAATAGGTTCATCATGTCCAAGTCTCTTACTGTCTGAGAGCAAAACTCCTTAAGCAGCTACAAGTGGATATTGAGTTGATGCTGCTTTCATTCTCAGTCCTGCATTCATGGCCACATTCTATTTTTCTTGGATCTTCCCCCCTGCGTTTAACCTTACTCAGGTGGTTACAAGTGCTCTGTTTGCTTTCACTGATAGGAAGAAGGCCACCATTTAACTGTCCTCCATGGGCCCTTAACCTCACTTAACTAGAACTATAATTACTGACTCTGTTAAGCCTCAAGCGACCAAGCTATTTTAGAGGCTAAAATGACAGGAGTGGGGTCATTTATGACCCCGTTATATTTTTTACAGGAATGCTTTTCAACAGCTCTATTTGTGTTTATTATATCCCTACTCTTTCCAATAACATATTCTAAACTGTTGTAATGTTTTTCATTATCGTTTTCAATTATTTTTGGGCGAAAAAAGTTAATCTGGCTCATCTCTGTCAGTTGAGCTGTTTTCATCATTATCATCATCATCATCAGGGTGGAAACTTCAAGTTATTAAGTCGAAATTATAAGTTAGGTATCTTGAAATTGCAATTTACTAACTTGAAATTTCGACTTATGGGTGGCAATTTTTTATTTTTATTTTTTTTCAGTGGCGGAAACATGCTTCCATAGGTAATAATGCAATGCAATTCAGCCAGTAAAGCAAGGATTTTATCATTTGTAAAACCACGAAAGTAATAGGCAGTTTGCTCATTCATGACCAGTAGCTGTACCACTGGTAGCTGATTCCTCCGTGTTCTGCTTCCGGGTAACAAGTAAATGACGTACCTTCACGGAGCTTCCTGATTGGCAGAGCTAACTCAAAATTTTGAGTTAGGTATCGCGAAATTTCGAGTTTTTATCTCGGATTTTTAACTTACTAACTCAAAATTTCGACTTATGGATGGCAATTTTTTTTTCTTTTTCAGTGGCAAAAACAAGCTTCCATATTTTACCATTTTGAACAGGAGCGAGGAATTTCAAACTGAGTTCATGTGTTTATACCCAAATTTGAGCCGGCACACTGGACTTCCCTGACAAGTCAGAAATTAATCAAGCATAAAATTCAACCACTAAAACTAATTTTCTGTTCAGGAACGCAAGTAAGTAATTTGGCATCTTAATCAAAAAATAATAATGTGCTTTGCTATTTCTTTCTGCTTTTTTGTAAAACAGTAAATTTGAAAATTCATGGATAACAGTAATTATATTTTAGCATTAAAAATATCATTTCGATTAAAGAGCTTGCGCATACTGGTGGATTAACCATTACAGAAACATAAAAAATGATTTTGGTAATCACTAATACTGTTAATTTAGGGCAGCTAAACCTTACATTGGGTGGTGGTCTAATAAATTTGTTAAGCACTGTATGTATATTCCTGGAGTCATGAATGACCCCACACAACCATTATCAGCACACCAACCGGTCGCAGCAGATGGCTGCCCCTCCCTGAGCCTGGTTCTGCCAGAGGTTTCTTCCTGTTAAAAGGGAGGTTTTCCTTCCCACTGTTGCCAAGTGCTTGCTCATAGGGGGTCGTCTGATTGTTGGGGTTTTCTCTCTAATATTGTAGGGTCTTTACCCTAAAATATAAAGCGCCTTGAGGCGACTGTTGTTGTGATTTGGCGCTATATAAATAAAATTGAATTGAATTGAATTGCATTGATTACATGAGATCATAATGTAACATGACCGACTGCAGCCACTTTGAAAGTTGTTCAGATATGACTAACAGGCAAAATTGACAATCTTATGCTAAAACTATTAAAAAACTCGTTCTTTTAATCTCAACTATCAGTGTCTGATAATTTCATGGTAATCCTTCAAATGGTTCAAGTATTCCAGTCAGGGTGGGGGATGAACAGACAAACAATGCCAATGATAGATTATCCTAATAGCATGTTTTGTTTTGTTTTTTTCTTTTAAAATGCAGTAATGTAAATATCATTGTTCTTTTCTCAGGCTGTGTCAGCACAGAGAAACAACCTGGCTAAAAACCCAAATCTGTTAAGAACTCTTAAAGACAGTTGGATTTGTCCCCGGTGAATTCCTCGAATTGACCCACTGATGCACATTTACAGAGGCCCAGCTCCCAACCCCGGAGGCTCTGGCAGCACATCCTAGCCCACTGTGCTGTGAGACAGAGGGAGTGTATAAAATGACTCCTCCAGGCAGCTCAGTGTGAGAAGAAGGGAAGCATGCTAGGAATATTTTCCAAATAGTTTTGCCGGGATGGGGAAACGGGTAGATGTTGGGTAATGTTATGTGCTTGGGAGAATTTTGGTTTCCAAGCACCTTAAATGTACCAGAGGTAAGTGTTTAAAATAAAACTGTTTGGACATGATTTGGAAAACTGCGGTTTCGCAGCTAATCCAAAGAATCTGAGGAGTTAGTACGAAGCCATGACTGAATAAAGCAAAATTCTGGCACTGCTGCAGAGCAGATTCCTGATAGCAGCAAATACTGGTAACTCCCCATAGCTCCTTGGTATAAGATACACTATCCTTCTCATATTATTTTTCTCTTTCCAAGTTTAATGTGTCTCAGTTCACATACTCCTGTTAGTACACTATGTACACTACATATGTACTTGTGTAGTATATGAATTTTTAATAGGTTAGTGTTGTCTTAGACTGAGTTGTGCACTTACAGGAAATGCTGTTTGTAATACTTGACTGCAACTGTTGTGCTAGCTACTGCATGTTGTGAGCATTTGCAAATTGCCATGCTTCTGACCACACAGAATAATAAATTGTTCTACAGTAAAGACGACAATTTAACACTAATAAACACACACAAATGGCGACCTTTTGAAGGCGAGCAGGGTCAGTTTTTCGGCCGTTATGAGTACACCAACCGGGTACTTGCACTTCATGTAGCTGTACTTGATAGTGAGAACACACTTATGCACTAGACAAAGCATGTGTAAGTGTGGAGGTAAGCAATGTGAGACACAGCATAAATTTTACCATGCTACCGGGATAAATGACCCTAACTCCAGCTTCTTTGTTGAAATTTTAAACTATTTTAGCTGTCGCCTTCAGTTAATGAGTTCATTCATTGGTGACAAACCCAACCCTAGAGTCAAACCCTAACCCTATGTTTTGGAGAAAAGCAAGTCACTTTTTGAAAATAGTGTAAATAGTTTTTGATGTGTATCAGTTAGAATGATGGCATTTTCGTCCATGATTGTCAAGACTTGAGATAACAAATAAAAATTTAAAAAATCCATATTCTAATAGCATAGGGTTAAGGTTAGGGTCTTCACTGATGATGACTTAGACTTCAGACAGTTCGATTTTTTTATTGTTCCTCACAATAGTTCACCTACATAGGCCTAAAAGTAGATTAGTGGATTATATATGTATCCTTTTAGTTCTTTCACCTTTAAGTGACAGATTGGTGTCATTGATGACCCCAGCTGTATATTTATACTATATGTGCCACTGTGATATTTTAAATCGTGAACATGTTTCCTGCCATGAATTTGTCAATTTACTTCTACAACTTTTCATATTTTTGGGGGGATTGGACCATTGGTTCAATTCAATGGTCCCTGAGCCCGGCAGAACCAGGCTCAGGGAGGGGCAGCCATCTGCTGCGACCGGTTGGGGGTGAGGAGAAACAGAAGAGAGCAGAGGGAGACAGGACAAAAAAGGCACACCTATGGGAGAGAGACAGGGTTAATAATAGCTAATGATTAAATGCAAATGGTGTATAAACACATGGAGAGTGAAAGGAAGTGAGGAAGAGGAAGTGCTCAGTGCATCATGGGAAGCCCCCAGCAGCCTAAGCCTATTGCAGCTTAACTATGGGATGGTTCAGGGTCACCTGATCCAGCCCTAACTATAAACTCTATCAAAAAGTTTTAAGCCTAATCTTAATTGGTTTTGAAATTTGGT
>VUQI01020327.1:0-10561 GCA_015106735.1 Paratilapia polleni | reverse complement strand
ATTCTTGCACCAGGAATGGCATAAAGTCACCCAACAACAATGTGAAAGACTGGTGGAGAGCATGCCAAGACGCATGAAAGCTGTGATTGCAAATCAGGGTTATTCCACCAAATATTGATTTCTGAACACTTCCTAAGTTAAAACATTAGAAATGTGTTGTTTAAAAATGAATATGAACTTGGTTTTTTTGCATTATTTGAGGTCTGAAAACACTGGACCTTTTTTGGTATTTTGACCATTTTTCATTTTCTGCAAATAAATGCTCTAAATGAAAATATTTGTATTTGGAATTTGGGAGTTATGTTGTCAGTAGTTTATAGAACAAAACAAAAATGTTCATTTTACTCAAACATATACCTATGAATAGCAAAATCAGAAAAACTGATAATTTTGGAGTGGTCTCTTAATTTTTTCCGGAGCTGTATATATATATATATATATATATTTATCTTTGATACATAAAATCTTACTTTACTTTATCTTTACTGTACTTCACTTCTAGTATTATGCTATAGCCTGATAATATAACAATTAAACCATTATCATATTCTAAGAATTACTTTAATTTTAATGAATTTCCCTTGCGGAAATGTGTGCGTTTTCATGCATGTGTGATGGAACCTAAGAGGAAGGAGAGGAGAAAAGATCAAAAGGACCCACTTTTCAGAGACCGTACAGGGTAATTAGTGAGCTAACATCACATTTTCTCCACAGAATAACTGGGCTAATTGTTCTGCTTCGTTACAACATGGTAATAGGATTGATTCAAACCTGTGGAATGTTTGTGTTAGCTTGACTTAGAGCTACATACATGAACTTTGATCTCTCAATAATGACTGTGACTTTATACAAGCTGAAAATCTAAAAAAGAAATATTTTAATGACAAATTGAATAAAAAAAGATAAAACAGGCAACAAAAGGCATGTTGCTAATTGATTCTAAATACTTGAGGATAAAGACTGGAAAATATTTTCCATAATCTTCCAAATCCATCCCCCCAATCCACAAACAACACTGGCTGCATTGTGTCCACCTCAGCACTGAAAACAGCATCAAAATACTCCAAGGCAGATGGAACAAATACCATAGTAAAGATAATTCCATTTACTGGAAAAGGAAATGTGAATATGATTTTTTTTGTAAGACCTGGTCACTATCTACAGAAACAATGACCTTTTTCCATGAGCAATAATTAGCTTTGCTCTAATTCCATCCACTGTGAGAACAGAGTGGGATCAATGGTAAAAATGCATGTAATCTGTAGCTATACTGTATGTCTACTGTAACCTTGCATAACACAACAAGGTTAAGCAAAAACACACACACACTATGGGTCCACTGTGTGCTGAATATACAGTGCATTTCACAGATATGTGAAGACTCTGTAGTTTCACAAACAGCTCCATGAGCAAAGAGGCTGCTTGGGAAAAAAACAAACACAATATCTTGTGTGAAAACTGTGTGGGTGCAGAAACAGCATGACTAACACATGCACAGATGTTCTGCTCATGAACATCAAATTCCCAAAGGGCGATGCTTTGACCCTCGGGGCATCACAAAAACGCTACAACCTTTAACATGAGAGAGCAACGCCTACAGCATCTAATAATCTGATATTTTATCTACCATATCTTCCTATTTTAAAGGAAGGGAAAGGAAAAATTAAACCGAGTCAAAGTTCTACAAGGTTAAAAATAACTGAGATCACATCATTTATCACGATCTCATAACCTCATGAATCTCATGTGTTCAAACAACAAAGCTAACCACAATGAGTAGTTGAGCGGTAACTATAAATACAAGGCCACAAAAAGGAGGCTCTGAATACAATATTAGCTCTCTGTTGTTTTAACCTACTTTTGATAAGCACTGCACAAAGGCTTTTATGTTGGATTGTGTTCAAGTGTGTTTACACAATTTAGGCTTCCACAACACTTTTGTGCAGCATTCAGCTTACTGTAATAGGAGCGGTGCTGAAGCGAATCTTCCTCTTTGGAGGGATGTCCTCTTTGTTTTCTTCCAGCAGACCAGGAATCTCTGTTAGTTCAGAGCCCGGATCGTACACAATGTCTTCGTCATCGTCACCATAGAGGTCATCCTCCGTGCAGCTTTCCCCCCAACCCTGGTAACAGGCGTCCCCGTCTGCGTTAAAAATCACTCGCTCATTCCCAGTGTATTCCTCATCGGGTTCTTCCATCTGGTCCTTGGAAGATTCAGAGGGCTTTTCTTCCTTTGAAGCATCCCTGTCCTCTTGGCTTTCCACAGTTGGGGTAGTTGTGGTTGGCAGCGGCTCATGTGTGGCGTCCTCTAAAGCTTTGTTTGTAATTACAGCACCATGTGTAGGTTTTGAGGATTTGGAGACTCCTAGGTCCTCAGTAGGTTTTGTTGTGTCTGAAGGTTTTTCCTCTTCTTCACAAGAGCCATTAATCTGGTTTCCATTGGTGGAAGCACCAGACAATCGCTGTCCTTCTCCCACTGTAGCCTCTCCAGCTTTGTCTTGGGTTTCTTCCTTTTGTGGAGCATCTTCTTTCCGTTCTGAAGTCTCTAGTCCAGGACTGGGGCTCAGGAGGTCCTCAGAAGACGAGGATGTGGGTAACTTGCCCCCTATCCTGTTTCGGTAAGTTCCACGAACTGGAGACTGTCGAGAATCATCCTCACTGAGATCCCCTCCATGGCGGTGGAATCCGTCAGGTGAGTAGAGGGCTCGTTTGCTGACTCCTCTGTATGAAACCCCCTGGTTGTGGTGGTCGGCATTTTCAAAAACAGCACTCAGTTGACTGACAGTTGGTGAGGAGGCCTCTGTTCTGGAGCACAGTGAATCCAAGGAGTCTGTACTGCCTCGGTTGGACCTTGCCCCTCGCCAGTCATCAAGGTGCTCATGGGAACCCCTTTTCTCACGGCCGTAAGGAAAGACTGGTGATTGGGACTGGTCACGTGACTGTTGTTCAAATAGCTTCCTGGTTTCAGAGAACTTTGCCCCGGCACCTCCAATCCTTTCAGCTGATGGGGAATGCTGAAGTTTTATCACTGATCCATCAGCCTTGTTGATGAAGTTTGTGGGCTTCACCAGCTTTTGTGGTGAGGAATCATCACGACCCCTAGTCTTAGCTGCCGCATTCTCTGAGCCCATTTGCATGAACATGTCCTTAATGCGACTGACGTGGGTGCCATATTGGCGCCCCCTCGGTTGTTTCACCCGCTCAAGGTCTTTGGGCTTTGAGTCTCCATCGATCCGTGGCTGGTCAAAGGCCTTCTTGAGTGCCTGAAACTCAGCCCGGTAGGCATTACGGTGGGGGGAGGCACTCCGGAGGCTGGTCCTCTCCCCCGAGGCCTCCGTCTTCAGCATGATGATGCCTTTGAATTTAGTGGCGATGTCAGCATTGCCGTGGCCACATTAGAGCGCCGAAGTGAGGTGTCTTGTTTGACCTGCTGCAGTGCCGCTCAGTCTGACCCAGCTGTTGTTATAGTTCTTTTGGGCCCATTCACACCTGTAAAGATGAAAGGAGATGTTATAAAGATAGAAACACTTTGTTGAGTTAAGAGAGATAACTGTTTAAACAGGTTCACAAGATCACATAAAGTGAACACACATCGGCCCTTTTTCAGTGAAACTTTATAATCAGAATGATGGTTAAAAAGCATGGAAAAAAATTATTTCACCATCAATAACACTTTTTAGACACGAGGCCAAAATGAATTACAGACGCTTATGTATGCAATAAAAGCTCTTGGTACAAGAGAACTACTGTAGTTATGAAAGCCCATCAGACTCTAAAGGCCCTCTAAAGGTGCTGTGTTTAGCATCATTGAAGTGCTGCGGTGCTAAAACCTTCTCAAATAAATCCTTTGATTTGTACTCTCTTTTTGTTTAAAGTGGTGCTATGCTGTAGGAAATGTGGTGGTTTTCTTCTTCTTTTCTTCCTCTCTTTTCACTCTCTCTCCCCCCCCAACCCTCTGCTTTCTATATGAAGCTGTGACCCTTGTACACTAAGACATCCTTCAGCTCCCCAAAGCATAACTGACATTATGGTTGTTGCTTCTAAATGTCAGCCCCCAAGCTCAAAAAAATGTTGTTGGATGCACCCGACCATGTGTGTCGACACCATGCCACAGAAAATGAAAAAAATAAAATAAAATAATAATGAAAGGTCCACTATTGCAATAATAAAGGGTTAGAGCAGGGTAGTCTGCTAGTAGTAGTTAAATATATACCTACAGCCGTTAATGTTTAATCCTTTTTGGAAATGCACGCCACAAAGAGTGAAATGAAACATGACATAATAAAGCTGGGATAAAAATACATTATTAAATAAAAAAATAACATCCATCTGGGACACAGAATCCATTAACCTAAGTTGTGCTGTAACCCGCAGCCTGGATGCTATAGATGCAGCAGCAACAGCAAACTAAATGTCCTGACTCAATATTCATTATTCACTATGGTGGACTCTTGCTGGTCAGTATCAACACCTATGTGAAATGCTTGTCATTAAAAAATCATTAGTTTGAACTTGGAGAGCATCCTGTGCTGCATCCTCTGAGGATTTTACACAGGAAGATAATGAGGAAAATATTAGAGGTGAAAGATAAAATTGAGGCTTGAACACTGAGATGAGTGTCAGTGGGATCAGACAAACAGGCGCACATCAGCCACACCGCACAGAACATGACAGCTCAGGTCCCCCACCCCCCCTTCTGACACCGTTTCACGTTTATTTATTTACATTCTTCCTATTGCAAATTTCCCCCAGAGGTATGACTGACCTTTCTCGATGGTTGCAAAAAAACACACGTTAACCACAAACCACAGCGATGTTGCTTCACTGTTACAAAAACAAAAGAGTCAGACTTACATTCATGGCTCCAGCTTCGTTGGACGCGCGACACTCATAAACTGTAATCCAGAGGGGAAACTTGCGGGAAATGCGGATGCTCTGGTTGCAAAACCTTTCGAAAATAACATTTCTATCCCACGCTCGTAAATAGCCAGCCCGGGACGGAATCGCCACTAGAAACGTTTGGACATACTAGAGCCGCTACAACGCCATTGCAGGCAGTGGGTGATGCTGCCAGTCGCACAATGGGGGTGTCGGCGCAATTTGGAAGCTCATCTCACTGAGAGCTGCACTGTGGCAGGATTTGCAGGACGCCAGAGTCCGATATACGTCTGCAGTGTAGTAAACTAAACTTACTTAGCTGCAGCGATAGCCGGTGATTTGCAAATGTAAAGCCTCATATGACAGGTGTTAAAACCTGAACTGCAGCAATGGTTTGGTCCGATAATCTGCTGCGCGGAGGGGGTTTCAGTGAGCTGCAGTCTGGCATAAATACCAACACACAGCAACTGTAACTTCGCTGGCTGCTTATTGTTCATCAATGAGCTTTGGGTGGGGTAGACAGGGTCAACGACCACTCTGACTGTGTGATGTGGGTTCCAATTAGGGTTTCCCAAAATGTGGTTCGAGGACCAGCAAGTGGCCTTGAGGCGTTTACATGGGGGCTAGATTTAGAAAACAAAACAAAACAAAACAGGTGAAGGTCAAATTTCAGTCAATAAAGTTCAGTCTGATGACAAAATACACTACTTAGTATATATGCAGCCTTTAATTCAGTGTAATTGGAGAAATGTTTAAGGGGGCACTTTAATCTAACAGCTCCTGGATGCAAGTGAAACACTGAACACACCATCTCACACATCCACCATGACTAACTGCATTTAAAAATGTAATGATCTTTTTAGTTAGTAGCCTCTCTCGCCGATTAATTTCTGAGCATCATTTTTTTAAGCTCCATTAAAGAAGATCAGTGTAAAAAAAAATAATAATAATAATTCTAGCTGGCTGGGTTGCATCTGAGTCAACACACCCCACCTAAAGCACAGGACTGAATTCATGTGATAAAGCACTAGAAAAAGGGAAGCTTTGTCAACATCGAAATGTGTGATTATTTTCACAAACAGCATTGAGTTGTACAATTGCTACCGATGTGTTATAATAGATGGCGTTGTTTCTTCATACTTTTGTAAGCACAAGCTGTATGAATTTGGATGGGGCATTCTGTGGAAAAAAACATGTACCAATTTAATCAAATCTTCACCAAACCTTAATCATTTAACATAAGTGTGAGAAGCAGATTAAGTATATTCTTAAACTGTTATAACTTGCTTTTATTAGTCATAGCTTTCATAGTTTGTCTGTGCAGGCCAATCTTCCAAAATATGTGATTCCAGTCTATGCTGAACAGCATATCATATTTATTTTCAGGACTCTATTATCACCCTTCAAATTAATTTTCAGTACAGCAGTCTTGAATTTAGAGATTACGAAATACATTAAAACACATCTTTTGTTGCTGGCTTACTACAAGAAACAACAAGAGTTAGAGTTTGTGCCATGCATACATTTAGTAACACCCACCACTGCTGACGAGAGGATTTTGCATTTTTCCCCTCACTGTTCAAAACAAGCCAATTCAGGGCAATTACAGTTTTTAAACTGAAACTCGCTGCTATGCCAAAAAAAAAAAAATTGGACTGAAATCAGTCTAAATCAGCATCAAATTAGACACACTGGGGCCATAGCTTTTCTCCAAGACACAAATGCTGTGCTGTCCTCCACTTCATTTCTATGCATCACCATGCATGCACAGACCTATAGTGATTGTTGTGATGCATTCATACCCAGTCCAAACACAAGCTATGAGAAGATGTTGCTAAGCAACCTAAAAATAATCTTAAGGGGATAAAAGGGAGGGTGAAAGAAGAAAACAGCCAGACACTGCAGAACACAGAGGATGGATGGCATCATGTTTATCACCACAGAGGAAGCCAAAAAAACAGTTTCAAATATCAATTTATCAAGCAAGAAGGATGCCAATGACCACTGCTAGTATGTTAGCCAGAATTAGGAGGCTATTCTGCAATATCAAAGTGCTATCTCAGTGGTAGATGACTTCAAGGGAGCATGGGGGGGTGAATTAAGGCTCCTTTAGTGGATGTGACTGGGAGCCAAGGGGCCAAAACATGACCATCTGTCTGCTTGGACTATCTCTGCAGGGGAGTCTGGACAGATTGGAGCAGGACTTTCCAAACATGCCTCCACTCCTTACAGCTGTGCACAGGAGGTCAAGCCCTGGTGAGGTGACTTGCCTGTTTGTATGATGGTGTATCTGTCTTTGCCACTCCTGATTCAAATTTTGTAAGCATCAAGGAATAATCAACCTGAAAGGCCAAAAAGAATCACGAAAGCCACTAAAAATGGGGGGGGAAAAGATGCTTTAATATGACAAATCCCATCTGTCTGAGCACAAGAAGCAGACAGATGAAGAGAAAAGCAGACACACACACACAGGCAGCCACTCCTTGCAGACAGCCAGATAAAGTGTAACTACTCCAACAACATCACACAGAAACATTTGGCAAAGGCGTGGCGCTCCTATTCTGATTCACATCATGTTTTGCCCGTTTTTTTGTTTCTTTTTTTTTTACGAGACAACCACGTTTTTCCATCCAGATGTTCAGCCAATGAGAAGTCCTGCTGTTTCCAGTGAAGGAAGGAGGCGGAGGGAGGAATGCTGCAGGATGCTTATTATTATGGCTGTCAAAACCACTGGCGATTAGACAAAACGTCCTCGCCAATGTAAGATTTGTGGAGATGATTTGCACCATGTCCGCCGCAGCTGTCGCGGTATGGCTTGGTACGGGTACGTATCAAACTGAACTCGGAAATATCCCGACATTTTTAAACGCGTTTGGCTTTGGTGCTGTATCCGAGCTAGTTAGCTAGCTAGTTAGCTCGCTGCTGTTGAGCAGCTCTGCTCATTTTTTCCAAGAGGCTGAGGAGGAGACTGGAAAAAAAAATGGCTGCCAATTGACAGCTAGACCGCTACACATTGTGGAGCTCCACAGCACAGTTAGTTACAAATTACGCTCTGTACAGTACCTTACATTTCCAGCTGTTAATGAGAGCGTTTGTCTTGCTAGTTGTGTTTCTTCTCAGCCGTTATTTCAGCCTTTTTTTCTCTCTTGGCGCAGGCCTAGTTTGGTATATGTAGACCAGGTGCGTTACGAATGCCTAATTACGTAGCTCATGTTGGTTTAGCAGCTCTGGTTAGCCCTAATTGCACATGGGGATTTGCTTAAATTATATCAATACACTGTGAAATCTGCACCCTGACTGCATTTGTTTCAGCCGATTATCACTGGCACACACATAGCTGCCACTTTATTATGTACACATAGCTAATAGAGTCTGCAACATCACTGCAATGAATCGTTTCTACATGAAAGGTGTAATGTTCAGATTGGTTCAGTCATTCACCCTAAATTCCCAATTCCTCAGCCTGAGATAATCATCCAGTTATAGAGACTTAAAAGGCAATAAAAACATTAAAAAAAACATCAGTTTACTGCAATATATGCATCATACTTGAGATCCTGCAATCAGCAAATGTTGAAAATTGCCCAAAATAATTAGTCAATTGTCGAAACAGGTGCTGACTAATGGATTAGTCCAATAATTTATGTACAGCTACTTTTGTCTTTGTTAGGATCAGTTTACCTCTTGGAACGATTTTACAGGTTTTGATAAAAAAAAAAAAAAAGTCAGTCAGATGGAAAGATCACAGCACTTTGGCTATAGTCTTAGCTAACACCAGGAGAACTAGAGACTTTACTCCACAGTCAAAATTCACTGTGGATTTGCAGCTAACTTGTGAACAGTGCAGACCTGTTAGGCCATCTGGAGTAGGTTTCTTAAATAGAGCTTTCATATTCATAGATAGAGAAGCAGTATTCAGTTTGAAAGTGGAAGGGCACTCAGAGTGCTAATCCTCTGCCAAGGCCAGTGTTGCATCTTGCAGTTTTCAAGATAGTGGTCAGGATCAGTTTTCAAGATAGTGGTCAGGATCTGCGCCAAAATCGAATGGCTTCTTCCTCTGAGCGTGCTCCACCTCTCCAACGAGCCACATTAAATTCAGTTTGGTAATCCCGCTTGCAGGCAGACAAATAAATAAAAAAAGAGGCGGAGGAGTAAACTCTCAGAAAACTGAAACAATTCCTAAATATTTCCCAGTGTTTATAAATAAGGCTGTTTATTCATGTATACTGCATTGTATTAATAGTACTTTTAGTTTTTCTTTTGTACCATGTCTTAACATATTTAATATTTTATGTAAGGCTCTTATGTTGAGAGGTGTTTCTGATATTTTTTCCAGTCTTAACTTGTATCACTAAGGATAGACAAAATATTCAAAAACATCTCTCAGTACAGTTCATTAGTACAGCTTTCAGTATGACCAGAAGATTAAGTTAAAACTCCTCTAAAACAGTAAGAATATTAAAACCTTTACGACAACAGGATTTACTGCAGGACTGCATTAGATTTAGCTTAGTCTGCTTTAAAAACTTGCAGCTGGGTGTATTGCTTAAAATGCTGCTGAAAGACACTCGTTCCATTCATGCTTTTATCCATTGATCCAATAGTTTGCATTGTGCATGCCTATGACATGAAACACAGCGCTTTACGTGAGAGAAATGTCCCTATGGAGCAAACCGCGGCCTTGAAGCAGAGAACAGCCTTATACAGAGACGGTGAGTGGGTGTGCGCAGTGGTGCACTTCATGTGTTGACTCGCTGTCCCCTCCCCCCCGCCCCCCCATCATAACACAGTGACACGCTCAGCTGGTTCCCCATTAATACTGGCATTATTGTTTTGAGTTGTCTGCTGTCCCCCAGATTTGGCCCACTTTCTTCTTCTGTAACGGCACTTTACTGAATCTGAATGCTGTCTAAACCTCGCTCTTGCTAGAAGTAGAATTTATCCTAAATCATTAACTAGTACAGAAAAGTAATATTTGTTCTGCTTAACCCGATGTTGATACTTTACAGCACCGTTTCAAAACTGATGATCATTGTAGACAAATCTGTCAATTACTTACATTTACAGAGCGCTAGAGGATTGAACTGGTAGTTTCATGTCCAACCTTGTCCTTATCTGCCGCCTTCTGCTTGTTGTGACACCAGCTACTTTCACTTCCATGTCTGAGTTTAGAAGGAGGCTCAAACTCATCACAGGCCAAACAGTAGCAATCCTTGTTTTCTGGCCTTCCCCGCTAAACACCAAAGAAGCACATGCACTCCTCCTGACCCAGACTACAGCTCCGGAAAAAATTAAGAGACCACTCCAAAATTATCACTTTTTCTGATTTTGCTATTCATAGGTATATGTTTGAGTAAAATGAACATTTTTATTTTGTTCTATAAACTACTGACAACATAACTCCCAAATTCCAAATAAAAATATTTTCATTTAGAGCATTTATTTGCAGAAAATGAAAAAATTGTCAAAATACCAAAAAAGGTCCAGTGTTTTCAGACCTCAAATAATGCAAAAAAACAAGTTCATATTCATTTTTAAACAACACATTACTAATGTTTTAACTTAGGAAGTGTTCAGAAATCTATATTTGGTGGAATAACCCTGATTTGCAATCACAGCTTTCATGCGTCTTGGCATGCTCTCCACCAGTCTTTCACATTGCTGTTGGGTGACTTTATGCCAT
>VUQI01020321.1:0-10635 GCA_015106735.1 Paratilapia polleni | reverse complement strand
AAAGAATTTTAAAAAAAAAAAAAAAAAAAAAAGAAAAAAAAGATATCCCTAATACTTGTAATTATACAAATGTGATAAAATTACCAAGGGCGCACTGACTGAAACTGAGGGCGAGAAGCTGAAAACAAAGCTGAAATAAAACACAAATAAAAAAGTACCAAATAACAACTATATTATCAAGTTAAAACCTTTTGCCTGTTTGTATTTTACTGTAGGTCTTTATGAGTGACGTGATCATCCGAAGACCTGATACAGGTCAGCCTCGGCTCTATGGTGGAGACAGTTCTTGACTGAGATATAAACCTGTTCTTCTGGAAGCCTCCAGAAAAGAGAGGGAAACCAGAGACATGTCCAGCGCATTAAACCCTCTCCTTTAGTCCTGCGTCTGGCCCTGAGCCTGAGTCTGCACCAGTGTGACCCAATGCACTCAAAGCCACATGCTCAGTTTTATGATGCACCACCATTAGCACAACGTTAGCCTTGAGGTGGCAGGGCAGGGAGCCGGGGGTATACAAGAATACACATGGGAACAAGAGAAAAAAAGGGAAAATATTTTTAAACTATTCTGTCCCCATTCTTAAAAAACAAACAAAAAAAAAAAACAATCCTCACATGTAAATTATATCAATTTAACATATGATGAAGTATGTAAAATATGCCTCAGAAAGTTAAAGTTCAACTGAGTGAAATCATATCAAGGGATGGCAGTGTTGTTCTGTGGCCTACGGTGAGGCTGAACAACCCTTAAGTGAGCTAAGTATGTGGCTGGCGGGTGCTTTATAGATGATGTATAGATGCCTGGTTCTTTCATATATTTCCTGTGGTGAAATTAGAGCCCTGTTCTGAAGTGCTGTGTGAGTGTGTGTGTGCGTGTGTGTGTGTGTATGACTGTAAACATGAAGACATCTTTCTCCACAGTCAATCTCTGCCTGTCACATCTGGCTCGCAACTCTACCCCTCGAATACACACTGGAATATATACACCGTGTACATGGTGACATCTATGACTTATGTACTGGGAGGAGTGTTTGAAATTAAGCTGCAGTGAATATGGGTCTAGAAGCACTCAAAGTGGGGAGTGTGAGTGTGTGTGCGTGCATTTGTCTATGTGTCTGAGATAGTTGTAATGTGTGCGGGGAGGGGTGCTTTGACTCTGTGTGGAGGAAAATAACCATGAAACCCATTCAGCTCTGCAGTGGAGAGCACACAAGAGACTGCAGCTTAATCCCAAAAAGTTCAAAACGTGTTTTTAAAAAAGTGCTAATATTTTCAAATTAAGATTCAACATATAACACACACTGTATATAAAAGATGTCACCTGTCGGTTTCTGGACTATTGTCTTGAAGCCTTGAGTTTGGCATTTTGGTCATTGCAATTTTGGAGCCACAAGTGGTCAAATTTGGACAAGAGGGTGTCACCTGGGTGTCTAAGCTGTCACCTAGTGCTAGTTTGCTGGTTTAGCAAGGTGCACCCACAGACTGTACAAGTGCATTGCAAAGACACAGACAGCGACTACATAGCACCGATTGCAATTTTCTCGGCAGATTCTGATTTCTGAGAACGCTGAAAATTGGCAGATTCTGGTCCTCTGCCATCTCTAATAGCTACAATTAAGTGCTAACACAATTATTTGAATTACTAGAATTTCATTCACTGAAAGCACTGCAATAGAATTGGCCAGTCACCGAAAGGTGGTACATTCATCCCAGCCGTGGCTTTACTACGTAACTACATCAAAAAGGGCTTTACATTATTTTATTTAAATTGATTGGCACAAAAAAATGCAGTAGTGCACAAGTTTCATTGGGCCCCAGTCACACAGGCCTAGAGACCAGTTGGTGACCATCGGGCAACCACCGGTCGTGTGGGAAAACTGTGTATTCCCTGGACGGCTGGCAAGTGGTTGCTGGATGTTGTTTCCTGGCTGTCGCTGGGTGAAATGGGTCGCAAAGAGAGTGCTGCACCAAAAACCTCCATGTGATTGTTTTGTCCACTAGCAGATTGGTGAGGTCGCCTGTAGTTTGCATGGAAGACAGCAACTTGTCTGCAAACACTCGCCAACTACTCATGGAGTGGTAATAAAACCAGAAATGGAAAATGTTCACCTTAAACTTGTGCCTCACAGCAGTGCAGCCAAGACGTTTCAAAAGGCGGTCGCCGACCGGTCTCTAGGCCTGTGTGACTGGGGCCTTAACAGTCAGTGGTAATCTCAAGAAATGACCAATAATCAACACAGGATAGTAAAAAGTAAAAAAAATATATATGTTGCATTGTTTTTCCAAACATAGTACCACAAATATTTAGTAAATACATTTCTATAGTGTATAACCCTATAGAAGTAATATCGCACGGTTATTTTTATTAATGAAAACCAGACTGAGAGTGGACCAACCTACCTATACTGACATCCCTAGACCCATGGTGTAACAATGGCTGAAGAGTTAATATTGACAGAAAATACCCGTCTGTACATAGAAAGTAAGTGAGACACTAGACAGTATTTTCACACACTGCCACACATCCCTACGTGAAGGAGCAGTTCTGAGCTACAGTGTGACAAAAAGAAAAACATTAATATGTCCACTTACCTGCAGCCTGCAGGACCAAATGCATTCGAACTTTAGCCTGCTCTGCTGGAGTCTGCAGAAAAGTGACAGACAAAGAGACACAAAATAAAAAAAATTAGACAGTAACATGATATTTTAATTGTTGGAATTTGTTATTTTTATTGGTTTAGAGGTAAGGGGCAGCTACAGATTAGCTGGTAGGTTGAGTGTGCTTGAGGGCATTTTAAGCAGGACAGACACTTGTTGACACAAAAGCTTTCTAAATTGTTTTTTAAAAGGATGATCCACCTTTTACTTTGGCACCCTGCTGCCTCACATATCACAAAGCACAGTTTGCGACAGGACAGACGGCAGCCACACTTACAAAATGTCATCTATGTAATTTAGCTCTAAAACAGCTGTGTCCCTTAGGCCAAAATATATTTTACCCATGATAATCTTTAACTGCAACCATTAGAGTGAATGTTCCCATAAACTGTCCTCATAGAGCACCAAGGGACAACTTCACCAAGCTACTAGGCCTTGTCGTCTGTAAAAAACCCTGCTCATGGAAGAAAAAAACAAAACAGAAAGCAGCATCTCTGACACACCAGGGAGAATCAATGAGTAAAAGATGAAGAGAAATTTAGAGACAAAGAAAGAGAGAGGGGAAGAGAGAAAACAAAAGCTGCTGTAACAAGTCTTTGGAGAGTCGGATAAGAGGGCACGGAGAGCACATTTTGCAAAGATCACAGCCAAAGACTCAATATATTCCCCTTCCCATTGTGTGCGTGTGTGTGTGTGTGTGTGTGTGTGTGTGTTGTGTGTGCGCGCGCCTGCATCGGAAATATTTAGCGGGCATGAACGGGGGAGGGCCTTGTGCTTTGACAGCTGTATTGGGAGGCACAGCCCTTTTTTTCCCCGACATGCCCTCAAAAGGGCCTTGCTGTAATTCCAATATCATTGCTATTAGATTTGAGGGTCTTAATTGTCAAGGAAGAATGATGGCTACGACAGGGCACAGAGCTATAAAAGGCAAGCGCGATGCAGATTGCTCTCTGAGGTGTTTTGGTGCTGCTGTGGTAAAGCGGCCCTCGTTACCATGCAGCGGCAGAGACTGTGTGTAGGATTAGAGAGAAATTAAATGCTAATGGGGATGGGATCTGAATCCGCTGCCTGGGAGCATCATTTAGACGACAGGGCTGGGGCGTCGCTGACAGGCAGCACTTCCTCCCTCCACCTCCTCCTCCTCCACAGACAACCCAGCTCTTCCTCCCACCCTTCCATCCCCTGCCTCCCCACCCCACGCACAACAAAAAAAATCTGATTTATCAAACTGTAAACTTGTCACTTTGTAAAAACGTCACTTTTCGGTGGCAGTTGGGGAAATATAATGACCCCCTTTAATGTAGTGATGTCAGGGTGCTGTATCCTGGATGGTACGCACATCAAGGCAATGCACAGACGCAGACTGAGACACACGTAATGCAACATGGATGTGTGCTGACATGGCGGATCACACAACTGACTGGCACTGCTTGACAGCCAAAATTATGAATTGCTATTATAAGAAGAACACTTGAGGCCTTCATCCTCACACAGATGTATGTAGGCGCGCACACACACACAAGAAAGGGATTACACAATAATTTGTCTAATTTTTCCTGCTTTTGTTAGTATCTGCATTTAGAGGAAGAATAAAAGGATGGATTATATGCCACAAATCAAAATGCTGGACAGGTTTTGAACCCAGTTTAAAGGCACAGGGCTTAGTCTGCTGAACAATTACAGCGACAGAGTAATCAGTCTTGCTACAACCAGTCACGTAACGCAATAACACATCACTGCTTAACTATCCTGATCATTGTGTGCTGTGCAATCATCTTAGTTACAGTTTATTACAACGCCCACTCCATAATTACATTAGCATTTGTTTACATTGGCCTTAAGGCATGTGTAAGTCCATGCATCCCAAATGCACACACATACACACACAAGCACACTTCCGCCAGTTCCTCAAGGGGTAATAAAACACTGAATCACACTACCGCTGCTACTGTACACTGTCTCTCTGTAAGGGTTGAAACTCCCCAGCAATTCTTACAACATTAACCAGAGAAGTGAAAACAAGTATTTCCTAATAACAACAACAATGATTGGATTGTGGCCAGAGGGGTGAAACATGTTTCCAAGTTTTAGCAGAGAGAATGAAAGCTGTTTTCTCCTCAGTGTGATCCTGGGTTTAAGTTTCCCTTTAAATAAGTGCAAAAGAGCCAAAAAAAAAAACCACCTAAAAAAAGCTGTGCTTCTTGTCTAAAGTATTAACTGACTGGCTGACAGGATAACAGGCTAATTAATATCAATTTATCATCACAAGTAATGTAAAAGGTACTCCGAAGTCAGCTAACAAACATACATACTCACACACACCCAAAATTGCATGTTTTTGCTTCACAACTAACTCTTTATTTTTCACTCAAATTCACACATGCACGCCTGCTCCCTCTGTGTGTAATTCATTAGTAAACAATAAAAAGGCGTTAATTGTGTTCCCCAGAGGCAGATCTGAGTTCCCCCCACTGGGAGAGAGGCACCCGCTGGATCTGAAGTGGCTTTGCCCCTCAATTAGAACTGTGCCTTTCCCACGTGCACAAACAAACACGAGACACCAAAAGAAGCACTGTGTGTGTGTGTGTGTGTGTGTGTGTGCATGCGTGTGTGTAGGGAGGTAATGTGACTTGGAAATGAGCAGTGCTTTCCTTGTAGAGGCATTAGATTATCACACTGTGAGAAAAAGGGGGAAAACAGATAGAATGGGACAAAAGATGAGACGAGGAGAAAAGCTGTTTTTGTTTTCTTTATAGCTCTGGAAATATAGACGATGAAAAGAAAGGGAGTATGAAGAAGAGGAAAGGCAAAAAAAAAAAACCCTAAAAGATGATGAGGAATACAGACATATAGGTGATCAAAGACTGACAGTGTCAGACACAGCTGTCAAAAGAAAAACCTAAATTACAAAATAGAAATATAAAGGTTTTTACTTTTTGTTTAATGGCGTTACGTTACAGAGTAATTAAAGTGGTAGATTTACACACCGAAGCACTAACAACTTGTGAACAGGACAAAGAGCTCTACAGTTCACCCTTGCGTGTACACACACAGACACACGCACACAGTGATAGTGGCTATTCTCCTGTCCACAAAGCCGGCCTGCTCATTTGCACCGTGGACACCGTGGACAAGCAGACCCAAGAGAAACTCTCACAACTGACCAACTTCCTTACTAACAAGCTCACATGCATCTTAAAACCACGAGTACGTTCCAACAGAACTTCTTCATATGACGTGTCACTGAATAATACCGCATGCTGAAATGTTCACAGCTGCTCCAAATGGTGACATCTGAAGACAGGGTGAAGAGCATTTTAATCTGGTATCCACTTTTTGATCTCAAAAACTGACAGATGTAGTTTTGTTCTTGAAGTTTTTTTTTTTTGTTTTTTTTTAAGTCTGCCTGCTTTTCTTCCCTCCACACACCTGGCCAATTGCTGAGGCCATATAAGTACCTTTTTTTTGGAGTATGTCAACAATGCCTATCCATGGGTCCAATTTGGCATAACTGGCAGTGAATACTTCAGTTTTATGTAGCGAGGATTTTAAAGATGTGTCTTGATATGGAGCCCTCTCAGTGTTGTATGTATGGCAATGACAAATCCAGTCATGCATGTGTGGGCATAGGTATTGCATTTTTCCTCTCTCTCTCTCAAGGTGTAAAGGAACAACCTTTTAAAAAGGAGCTGTCATAAAAGAATCTACTATTACTGGGCTTCTCTTGCCAGCAGTGACACCCACACCCACTTGACTCAGGCTAACTCTTGAGCCAAATGTAACGGGAAGTCCAGTATGCTCAAAGTAGGCCTCCAGCTTGTTCGCTTACCTCACCACACCGACGACAGACACACAGAGACACGTTTAAGCTGAGCTAAGTGCCATTAGTCAAAAATAAACACGTCCCATTAGAAAAATAAATTACCCTCACTCTGCTTGGAAAAAACAATGCTACTCTGTGTATAATGAGGTACCGCATGCAGGAAATTTCATCTATTTGTAGTAATTCACTGGTTCGAGAGGCAGACAAAGCAAAGTATGGTGGGTCGGGCGATGACTGTTAAAGCAGGAACAGAGAAGTAGAACAAGGGTCAGAAAGGCTATCTCTAATCAGACTGACGTATCTACTCCATCTAACCACGCAACAGGAAGAGTTAATTTACGATTAAGCAAAAAGAGATGGGAGAAAACAGAATGGAATAAATCTTCATGATGCTACAAAGACTAGCAGAGCACAGCAGAATGTCAGCACATGAAGGAAGATGAGCAACACGAGTTGCAATAAATAAATAAATAATTGCTGAACATTGCACTGGCCCAGTATTCTAGGCCCATCATCTATAATGTAGTTCACATATCACAGCTGAACAACCAACATCTTAAAAACAGTAGGTAAACTTATCTGTGGATATTCTGCCAACTTTCATGTTTAACACTTGAGGCTTTGAGTGTGAACAGAATTGGCATATTTCATTATGTTTGGGCTAACAGCATCCAGCGCCAGCTTTCACGGCTCCAGCGCATCCATGTGGACCAAGCTTGAGGTGAGGCCAAAATGTTAAAATCAATGTATCGCTCAAGATATGAGGCCCATTAGCGTTAATCCGTAACAGTTCTTGTGCTAGTACTATTTTCCAAAAAAAATAAATAAATCACATGATTACAGGTAGATGCACACTAGCTGGCTCTGAGTCTACTGTTATTATTTCAATATAAAATAATGAGGTTAAAATTATTAACTATGCTGCAAAGGCTAGATATTTAAATTTATTTATGAATAATTTAGGCAATAGGGCTAGCAGGTAGAGTGCACTTAATGCACTGTGGCCATTTTAGTAAATATAGAGATAGCGCATTACCAATTGATTGGTTCAAGGGTGGGTATGATTTAAGTCAACCGAGATTATCTTCAGCTGACTACAGCCCTCTCTTCTGCTTCTTATATCCTACTAAAAAAGTGAGGGATATAAAAGAATACATTAGTGAAATGTGGGTTTGGGTAAAATAAAAGTCACCTTACTCTTCAAATGTCTTTAAAGAAACCATCTTGAGGGGGGAAAAAAGTGACATCAATGACATCAGTCCATCTACTGTAACATTAATCCTAATTGCGCCACTGTAACCATTATTTTCTGTCAATAAACTGCTTCAATATACACAGTGCCTACCTCAACAAACTCTTTATGCTGGAGTTGATATGCTCAATATTCATCTCATTATATTTTTAAAGTCTTCATCTGTTTCCATTTTCTTTCATTTGTTGAATTCCTTTCGGGCTTCCCCTGCATCTCCTCCTCTTCCTCTCCCCCTCTCTCATACCCCCCCCATAAACAAACACACAGATATATCCCATACCCAAAAGAGGACAGGGGAAAACAGAGCCCCTAGAAAATGCAATATTTCTGTTTTTAATATCGAGGTCTATAAGATCAGGGCAGAGATGGGTTCCATGGCAATATGTTTATTTATATATTTTATAAGAAGGAAAAAAGTCTGCCTATCTGTGTATGTATTTGGGGGGCCCGAGCCACAGTATCTGAGCTCATCTTATATGAAAAATAATGTTGTGTATGGCTATACTTTTATATATAATGGCAATATGGGATCAGGGCTCTTTTACAATGTGCCATACTTCAGGCTAGGGCTAACAGCATTTTATGACCCGCCAGCAGTTCATCTTCATGTCTCAGGCAGGCAGGAGCACTGCATAATAATGTCGTTTCCTGCCCCCAAATGCTATTTCACAGGCCGGGGCTCATTTCTCAAACTTCACCACTTTTACAATTTCCTAAACTTTTATTCCCGTCATTATTACCAACAAGATTTCATTACGTATTTAGAATGTAAACAAGTCTGAGTAATGACACTCCCCCGTCTCCCTGGAATCATTCCCATTGATGGCTCTGCTGCTATCTCGGGCGCGTGTATTCATAAAGACACACTCGTACAAACACACACACACACAATGAAACATGCACGTGCATACAAATACACAAAACTCCATGCACTGCCACAAACATCCATACAGAAATGATGCATACACTTGCATAAACTGCCCCAGACAAGATACAACTCAAAGGCAGTAATTTACTACCCTGTGTGTGTATGTGTGTGTGAGCGCACATGCATGTATGTGTTCCTGATAAAGGGGGATGTGGTGGGGGGAAGGAGAGAGTTTTATACTCAACTCACATAAATCATGTAGAAGAAAAATGAGCAAATGTGCAGGCTAACTCATCTTCTTCCCATCCGGAGAAAATGAAATTCACTGGAATACCTATCAAAACTGCAATCATCCAGAGATAATATCTTCTTTGGTCTATCTGCACTTTCCGATTTAATTTCCTCCATGCCCTTGACATCCAGCGATACCATTAAGATGAAGCACATACAGTAAGGGAGTAGTTCTCACGTTTTGATATATGAGATCTCTACGCTTAATGTAATATCATCATTTGAAAATTAATGCAATCTTTCTTTTGTTTGGGGTCTTTTTTGGGGGGGGGGCACTCAAGGAGCGAGCCACAGTGAGACAGGCAACAAGATGGGGAGCAAGACAGTGATGGGGACACATGAAAAGGAGACACAGAAACACAAGAGATATGTGAGAAAGGAGGGACAGACGGGGGGGGGATTTTGTATTTTGAGGAGCCGCACCCCCTCCCCCTTCCTCATTCCGTGCGAGAATGACATGCAATTATGTCTGGGCCTGCCCCAAGTCAGAGGTCACTCAAATTACTCCATCATTTAGCCATGCCGTTGAGATGAGAGACAGAGAGACAGAGAGACAGAGAGAGAGCGAACAAGACCCCCGCCCCTTCCTTGCTTCCAAATCCTCCCAACCCCAGCCACAACATCAAATATCATGAAATCATTAGTGTAATAAGCATGGAAATCTGTTTGCAGATTATCAGCACCCCCTCTTCCCTTCCTTTATCTATCCAGAATCTCTCCATCTAAGCTGTTTTCACCTCTTTATCCTATACAATTATATTAGAGAGGAAGAAAGACAAGAAATAGAGAAAGTAATACTAAGATGAATTAAAAGAAAGTCTTTGATGAGTAACATTTTTAACAATATACACAAAGACAGAACTGAGAGGAAAAAAAAACAATTACATTTCAGTCTATCCTCTACATTCTCCTAAAACTCTTCTTGTATTTTATACTAGGACTTCTCTAGGTCAGCTGTATGAAGTAATGTCACACTGTTGGCGTGCGAGTGTCCTGGCTACAGCTGTTGGTCCCTATCTGTCATTAGACCAACCAGGCTATTTGCCTCAGTAAACTCTTCAACTCACCAAGGGACACTCAGACATCAGCTATCCCCGAAGAGAACCATGTGTACAACAACCTGTGGTGCATCATGAATAGTAGGTGCTTGTTTCAAGGCTAATTTTTTGCCCATTCTTCTTTGAAAAATAGCTCTAGTTCAGTCAGATTGGATGGAGAGCGTCTGAACAGCAACTTTTTAAGTCTTGCCACAGATTCACAATAGGATTTAGGTCTGGAGTCTGACTGGGCCATTCTAACACATGAATATGCTTTGATCTAAACCATTCCATTGTAGCTCTGGCTGTATGTTTAGGGTCGTTGTCCTGCTGGAAGGTGAACCTCTGCCCCAGTCTCAAGTCTTTTGCAGCCTCTAACAGGTTTTCTTCCAGGATTGCCCTGTATATAGCTCCATCCATCTTCCAATCAACTCTGCCCAGCTCCACTGTCCCTGCTGAAGAAAAGCATCCCCACAGCATGATGCTGTCACCACAATGTTTCACGGTGGGGTTGGTGTGTTCAGGTTGATGTGCACTGTTAGGTTTCTGCCACACATAGCGTTTTGCATGTAGGCCGAAAAGTTAAATTTTTGTCTCATCTGACCAGAGCACCTTTCCACATGTTTGCTGTCTTCCCTGCAGGGCTTGTGGCAAACTGCAAACGGGACTTCTTTCAACAATGGCTTTCTTCTTGCCACTCTTCCATAAA
>VUQI01020313.1:0-12422 GCA_015106735.1 Paratilapia polleni | reverse complement strand
ATCTGTTTTAGGAGCGAGAACTCTTTTTATAAAATAGTTTTAACAAAGTTGTACTTAGGCATCTTGTCTTTCAGCTCCAGAATTAAGAATTAACTGTGTGGGACAAATGGTTTAAGGACATTTCTCAAATAGAGAGGATTTCATCATCTGCTGTTCATAATATAGGTTCAATAAAAGACTAAAAGAGGTCCAAAATGGAACAAGTGGTCCTACAGTGAAAAACAAATAAGTCTGTAGAAAAAATAAACGTGCACAGTAGATCCAAAAAACTGAAATGATGGATACTGCCTCTTCTCAGCTAAAGAGGACAGGTACAGCATACAATTCAAAAAGCCAGCATTAGGGTGCATTAGTGCACACTTGCATATCTGTGACGGCTCCAATAATACTGAACAATATATGCAGGCTGGGTCCTATCTCTGCTGTCATAAGGCAATTCTTATGTTTTAATGTTAACTGTCACTGTCTGTTATTATAAGATTTTATGATATAACACTCTTCTGGTCTTATACACGTTTTTTCTTTAATTACAACTTGCTTATAAGACCCTCTGTTTTTTTTTGTTTGTTTGTTTGTTTTCATGTTTTATGGTGTTGGCAGACAGCTTGCTGGGTTTTCAGGATGGAAACTGAAACATCAAGCTAAAAAAAAACACTTTAATGTGTAAACATAAATCATCCACTGGTATTCTGTACTTCTGTACTTCTCCTTCAGCCATCATTTATACCTGCTACTCATCACCATAAGACAGAGCACTGCCCAGTCATCACTTGCAGCTTCTCCCTCAGTAGCAGCAGCTGGATGATGGTGATTCTCACAGTGCAACCTCTTCTGTCCAGATAGGATTGAACTCTCTGCCGCAGGTAGATGATGGCATCATCCCCTCCCAGATGCAGTTGGTATGCAAACTGCAGAGGGTCGAGTGATGATTTAACCACAGCCTCTTCTTCATCACGTGAGATATGAGGGCAATAGACATTAAGGTCTGATGATATGTGGACACATTTAGTGTGTCGTCTTTTATAAATACTATTTTTGCTGTTGTTTATTTACAAAAAAGTCCACATGGGTCTCAAAAAAATCAGCACTGACAACTGCATGGACCTTGTGCTGTGACGTTTTCCTCATATGCTGTTTATTTATTTAACTCTGTGAACACAGTTGAGATTTTTTTACATGGTTTATAAAACACACACACACATTAATTCATTTATGAAGCACATCATGCATTTGCATTAGAAATGGCAAATCGTTATGGAAATATGGTGAGACAACAAGCAGCATGAACATTGTGACTGAGCTGGCAGGAGGTTCATCTTTTGGCTGCGTGGTTGCAGTTTGTCCACCAGGTGTCAGACACACTCAGAGTATCAGCTAAGATCCAAGTTTCAGTCCAAAGTTGCACCTTGCTGGTTGCTGTACTTAACCCCAATGCATTCCGTCGTGTTATCCCCTTTTTTATGTTATTTATGTTCTAGCAGTTTGAAATTCTAAAGTATAGAGTAAAATGTAGAGTTCCTAACTTAAGAGTATCTGCACAAATACCTCTTGTGATTCAACAGTGTCCATTTGTACTTGGATGGCACTTTCACTACTCAAGTTCTGAAACGGGGCCTGGATGAAATTGATACATTTGTGAATTAATAAAGCCTTTCAAGAAAACAAAGCACATAAATTGCTGGATGTGAAAAGAGCTGGTGAACACAAAGGACTTGAATGTAATTGAGTGAAATGTAATCCTCCTCTTTTTAACATGAGCCCAAGAAAGCAACTTATCTTAGGTTAAAACAAGGTCAGCCAAAACCTACAATTTGAGGAATTCCGACCACTTAATGAGCCAAGCCATTGGTGAGTGGCGCGTATTGGGTGGAATCAAAATGGTTCCTAATAACAGTCGTTATTAGTAAATATAATAAATTGAATGTTGTCACGTGAACCCCTTAATCCTACTCTGAATTGAGGCTGTTGTTCTATGTTAATTAATGAAGCTTATGGGAAGTTTCCATTTATCTCTAGTGGCAGGCTTTCTGTGAAGTCCTCAGACCCCTATAGAGCTTCTCTCTCTCTCTCTCTCTCTCACTCAGTCACTCACACACAGGTTTATTATAATGAGGAGCCTCGAGGCACAGGGGGAGTAGGAGCCATTTTTATCACTGGAGCGGAGTTGCGCGGACGGAGCGGAGGTTTTACTGCTGCTGCTGCTGCTGTTGTTGTAGCCGGTGTGTGTGACTGTGTATGTGTGTGTGTGTGTGTGTGTGTGTGTGGATGTGAGAGCAGCTCCTGCCAAGGTTACTGCGGGTTAACCTCTTAAAATCAGCCGGAGTGACCGGAGAGGAGTGCGCCCCGCTGAGAGCATGGCTCTTCTGCAACAAAGGGAAACTTATAGGCGGAAAGTTTAAAGAAATAAGGAGCTGCAGAATTTCCCACTCGGAACCCCGGCGGAACACAAACTGAGGAGCGATGCACTTCGTTAAATGGGATTTGTTGCTGATATTCTGCTGGTGTAAAGTGGTTGCACTGGTGCGCTGTTACGTTGTTCACATAAGTGAAGATGCGGGGCCAGGCACAGTGGTGGCCGGCGTGGAGCGGGGCGCGCGGTGTACTTTGGATCAGGTACTCGCTCCAAAATTCACCGAGCGGTTTTTGGAGACTGACGCGGCGGCTGGCATTGTATTTGTTTCGGACTCGATAAAGTGCCCCTCGCTGCGCTCAAACCCCTTCACCTTGTACACTGTGGAGGACTGCACGGACTCCGGCTACAGGCACCTCCTCACCAGCCAGTACGAGGTGCATGTGCACGGTAGGAACTGTTCTAACAAGGGTAAAAGAAAACCTCAGTGGGACATGGAGGTCCTCAGTTTGTTTAGTACCCACAGCCATCACAGCTCAGAGTGCCACCAAGCACATTCTGCTATAATTCCAGTGGGAGGTTTGTTGCCTGGCCCTCCAATCCGCTGCAAAGTCACCAACAGTCGTGAGTTTTACTTCTCAGAGGGGAACTTGTTTGTGTCTGAGACGCTGTGCTGGAGGCAGGACACCCTCCTGGAGCTGGTCATGTTCTGTGATGTACTCACAGGGAATGGGCTGAATGTTCAAGTCAGCCCCATCTCCATCCACTGGCATGTGGGACAGGGCCCCTTTAGGCAGGGCCACATAGAGAAGTTGTTACAGAAAGCAGCTCAGTCTGATTCAGGGATTTTGAGCAGGAGGAGGAGAAGCATCAACAACAGCCCCCAGTTTCAGCCCCCAATGTATCAAGTGTCTGTGGCAGAGAATAAGCCAGCTGGGACTCCTGTTGTTGTTTTGAAAGCAGTTGATGTAGACGAAGGGGAGGCAGGCAGGCTGGAATACTTTATAGAGGCTCTCTTTGATAGCCGTTCAAATAATCTTTTTGCTGTGGACCCGGCCAGCGGTGCTGTGTCTACAGTGGAAGTGCTGGACCGGGAAACAAAAGACACCCATGTGTTTCGTGTGACTGCAGTGGATCATGGCACGCCCCGACGTACAGCCATGGCCACACTCACTATCACAGTCAGGGACACTAATGATCATAACCCTGTGTTTGAGCAACAGGACTATAAGGAAAGCATCAGGGAGAACTTAGAAATAGGCTATGAGGTGTTAACAGTGAGGGCCACAGACGGAGATGCCCCTGTTAATGGGAACATCCTTTACAACATCCTGAATAATAACGGGTCCAATGATGTGTTTGAGATTGATTCCAGGTCTGGTGTAATCCGCACTAAGGGCCTGGTGGACAGAGAGGAGGTGGAAGCCTATATGCTGTTAGTTGAGGCAAATGACCAAGGTCGTGACCCCGGGCCCCGCAGCGCCACTGCCACTGTTCACATTGTGGTAGAGGATGATAATGATAATGCTCCTCAGTTCAGTGAAAAACGGTACGTGGTCCAGGTGCCAGAGGACATGGCCCCTAACACAGAGATTCTCCAGGTCACTGCAACGGATCAGGACAGAGGGAGCAATGCTGTCGTTCACTTCAGCATCATGAGCGGAAACACCCGTGGACAGTTTTATATTGATGCTCAGACAGGGAAAATGGACCTCGTGAGCCACCTGGATTATGAGGCGAACAAAGAATACACACTAAGAATCAGAGCGCAAGATGGAGGACGTCCCCCGCTGTCCAACATCAGCGGCCTGGTTACGGTGCAGGTGCTGGATGTTAATGACAATGCCCCCATTTTCGTCAGCACGCCGTTCCAGGCCACTGTGCTGGAAAATGTGCCACTGGGTTACTCCATCATCCACATCCAAGCCGTTGATGCAGACTCTGGAGAGAACTCCAGGCTGGAGTATCACCTTACTGAAACCACGCCGAACTTCCCCTTCTCCATCAATAACAGCACAGGGTGGATTGTAGTTGCAGCCGAGCTGGACAGGGAGAGCGTAGACTTTTACAACTTTGGAGTGGAGGCACGTGATCACGGCTACCCTGTCATGTCTTCTTCAGCCAGCATCAGCATGACGATCCTAGACGTCAATGACAACAACCCGGAGTTCACTCAGAAGGCGTATTACATGAGACTGAATGAAGATGCAGCCGTGGGGACCAGCGTGGTGACAGTGTCAGCTGTGGACCAGGACATCAACAGCGTGGTGACCTATCAGATCTCAAGTGGAAACACCCGTAACAGATTTTCCATCACGAGTCAGAGCGGGGGTGGACTCATTACACTGGCACTGCCTTTAGACTACAAACTTGAGCGCCAGTACGTCCTCACTGTCACTGCGAGTGACGGCACTCGCTTTGATACTGCTAAGGTGTTTGTTAACGTGACTGATGCCAACACGCACCGGCCTGTGTTTCAGAGCTCACATTACACCGTCAACATTAATGAGGACAAGCCTGTGGGTACCACTGTGGTTGTAATAAGTGCCACAGATGAAGACACAGGTGAGAATGCACGCATCACCTACTTCATGGATGACAGCATCCCTCAGTTTGACATTGACTCAGACACGGGAGCTGTCACCACACAGATGGAACTGGACTATGAGGACCAGGTTTCTTATACGCTGGCCATCACCGCTCGGGATAACGGCATCCCACAGAAGTCTGACACAACCTACCTGGAGATACTTGTGAATGACGTTAACGACAACTCCCCCCGTTTCCTCAGAGATCACTACGTGGGCGCCGTGATGGAAGACGTGCCGGTGTTTACCAGCGTGGTCCAGGTTTCTGCCACCGATAGGGACTCCGGACTTAATGGCAGAGTTTTCTACACATTCCAAGGTGGGGAGGATGGTGATGGAGACTTCATAATTGAATCCACCTCCGGCATTGTTCGCACTCTGCGCAGACTTGACAGAGAAAATGTGCCTGTTTACAGTCTGCAGGCCTTTGCTGTAGATAAAGGCGTCCCTGCCCTGAAAACACCAGTAAACATTCAAGTAACAATCCTAGACGTGAATGACAATCCTCCTGTGTTTGAGAAAGATGAGTTTGACATTATGGTGGAGGAAAACAGCCCCATAGGCCTTGTGGTCGCACATATCTCAGCCACAGATCCAGATGAAGGCAGTAATGCACAGATTATGTATCAGATAGTGGAGGGAAACATCCCAGAGGTCTTTCAGCTGGATATCTTCTCTGGAGAACTGACTGCATTAATCGACCTGGACTATGAGTTGAGGTCTGAGTATGTCATCGTGGTCCAGGCCACCTCTGCCCCTCTGGTCAGCCGAGCCACAGTCCACATCAAACTTGTGGACAAGAATGACAACGTGCCAGTCCTCAAAAACTTCCAGATCATCTTCAACAACTATGTGACGGACAAATCGAGCAGCTTCCCCACCGGAGTGATCGGACGCATCCCTGCATACGACCCCGACGTCTCAGACCAGCTCCACTACAGCTTCGATATGGGAAACGAGCTGAACCTGGTCCTCCTAAACCAAAGCACAGGAGAGATCCAGCTGAGCCAGGCCCTGGATAACAACCGGCCCCTGGAGGCCTCCATGAGGATCTCAGTGTCAGGTGAGACTGTTAGATAACTCTCCACTCCACTCCACCCAGTGAGCGAAAAAAGGTGCAGTAATAGGAGTCCAGGCTTACTGAGGTGTATTCTTACTGTTTCTATTAACATGTAGTATCTCTTCATTTACATTTTCTCTTCACTTCACAGGATAATGGAAGTGATGATGGCTTAAGTGTGTCTCTCTTGGCTTGAGTATTCCAGCGTGATTCTCCTGTAATAGAAATATTCATGAAGGAGGATTAATATTCACTGAAGGATATTTGTAATTCACTCCACTTTACAGGAAAAATCACTCAGAGTCACAAAGATGCACTAAAGCATTTAGATTCTTATTAATTGTTCCATTTGGTTCATTTAATAGGGGAGTTGTAATGCAGTATTTTAGTCCCATGATTAGGGCACTTGCTTAAATACACAAGCCTGATTTAGCTCCGTCTATTGTCAAGATATAAATAGCTGTTTGCCTTAGCATGTCTGCATCCTGTGACTCTAGTGAGTAGAGTCTCCAGCAGCAGACTGATTATGTCCCATAATTGCCTGTCCTGCCCACTCCCATCACACAATGAAAGACATAATTCAATAATGGTTGATTTCTGTAGCTTTTTTTTTTTGAAGGAATTTTTTTTGTTCTAATTTAACAGAAATGCTGACATTTAGTAGTAGTCAGATTGGTGAAGGCTGATGATGCTGGTTTGAAGATGCTTTTAAATCAGATAACATAAGTTAGTTTAGATGTAATTTGCTGACTGGTCCATTTATGAAATGGGAAAGGAAATATGGCACAGGTCTAAAATGAGCTTCAGACGTTCTTTGCTGTTCTGTTTTTCTTATTCTGCAAGTCTTGAACTGTCGGAGCTCCCTGCACCTTTCATTTTGTATGCCAGCACAAATTACAGAGTTTTATTTGCTCCTTAAATGTGAATGAACCTGAATTGCACCCAAAGAAAGTGTGTGTATGTGTGTGTGTGGGTGGTTGGGTGGAGGGTGGCGATGGGGGGTGTTGTTTTTACCCTCTGTTGGAGCTCTGTTGGAGCTTATTTGACGCAGTGTGATCTGCTGTAAATCTGCCTTCTCTTTGACCTTGGCACAAGCTAAGAGAGAGGGGGAAAGGAGCTGGGAACGTTGTTAAGAGATTGGACATGAAGGTTAAAGATGAAAATAGCAATTTAACAAGCAAAGAGCAGATTAAGGCTGGCAGAAACCCTAATTTTGGTTTTCTTTGATGGCAGTAGAAGTGTGGATTCACTGACTGACAAGTGTTGTGCGTTCCTGTTTGATGATGAGGTGATTCTGGGAGCACACACTGTATGGTTAGCGTGGGTAGCTGTTTCGATAAATTTGAGCTGAGCTTCGCCTCTCTGGAGAACAATGGTGAGCCGTCGATTAAGGGGCAGGCGCTTGAGCTCATACCAGGCTGTGGTTGGGGGTAACAGCTGTGACTCCACCAAGGACCAATTAGAGGCCGTGGTCCCCCCAGTGCGTCCAGCACCTGCTGGGGTTTATGTGTCAGCAGCCCTGCAGGAGACAGAAGAAGATGGAGGAAGGCTGGAGGACTGAGGGGAGTTGGGGGGGTTTGTTGTGGACATGTACACTGGAAAATACAGTGGTACTGTAAAACAGCAGAAAGTCAGGCAGGAGCTGTTGGAGGAGGAGATGGGGCAGGGATATGAGCTCCATCTGTAGATGCTGCTGACCCCAATTTTCAAAGGCTTCTCCCTCCAGGGACCTCCCAAGTCCTCCCATTATCTTTTTCTTTATGCTGCCGTTTAAGAGGCCCCTTATGATGGACGATGTTTGATGGGCTCCTTTGTATGTTGTTGGACTGTGATTAACATTGTTTCTGAGCACTGCTCTTCACACTGAAATGGATGTAATCGTTCAAATGTGGCAACACTGTTTTAAGTTTAAAGTGTTTCATATACACCGTCTTTGGGATGGTAACCTTTAAATAATTCACATGATCACCTCAAAGTTCAGTTTAGTAATCGTCTCATTCTCCTCCAGTAATTACTTTTCAGAGAGAACTGGATATCACTTTTCTTTTCAAAATAAGATGTGGAGTCATTCACTTCTACTGGGATGGTCATTAGGTGATCTCAGTCTCTTGAACTGTGTGCCAGACAGTCTTCATGCAGCAGCCCAGCAAATCTACATGAGCTGGATAATCTAAACAGACTATAAAAGCAACCTGAAGTAGGACACACAAAGGTTAATAGTCTGGTAAAACAAATGTGACCTGTTCTTGCTCGTGCTTCACAAAGAGCCTCACATATACTCGATTTGACCAAAAACTTTATAAGGACTAAAAGATTTTAATATTGTTGTATCGACTAATATCCCTAATTTATATACATATTGTATGTTAGTTTATTTAAAAAGTGTGAAAGAACTGCTAAAATATTCCAACCAGTCACGTTCAGTCCGAGAATAAGCCAGTGCTGATATATTTGCAGAGGTGCCACACTTGCATCGTGCAAAAAAAACAACAGAAAATCACCTATTTGGGTTCATTTTAGTTTTGCAGCATCTAAATAAACAAACAGATGGAAAAAAACATATGATATTAAGTGTACACAACCTGTAAGGTGTGGTGGTGTTGGTGGCTACCATACCTGACGTGGGCTTCGGGATAGCCCGTTTTGGTCGGAAGGTTGACATACATGTGAATGCAGACTTCGACCATACAATGGCACGTCATGACGCCACTACATTTGGTTGACATACATGAAAAAAATCCTTTTCAGTGTCTATTTACAACCCTGAACTGCAGCTCAACACAAGAAAAAGTTAGAAAGGACCACCTTTCTGCACAAACAAGTGAAGTAGGCTAGCTGTTAGAAACCACACATACAGTTTTTAGTATAGTTCTTAAATATTATTTATAAACTGATGTTGCTTTTCAACACCAATCCATCAAGCAGCAACCATTAAAGATTGTGATTCACCCCTTTATGGGGAAGACATTAGAAATTAGTGGAAAAAGAACGTTGAAAAATCCCTCGTTGTGCTTTACAGGTTAATTATTTGCTCAATGGAATTCCCAAGGAGGCCGACTACTTAATATAAAATGCACAGTGTTTCACAAACTGGTTAGAAACTTAACACAATGATAAGGGGATGGCTGTGCCTCAGGAGGTAGACCAGGTTGTTTACCAATCGGAACATCAGTGGTTTGATCCCCTATTGATCCCCGACTCCTCCAGTCAGCATATCCAAGCATCCATGGGCAAGATACTGAACCCCACACTGCTCCAGTGATCCATCAGAGTGTGACTGTGTGCAAGTTTAGTGTATACATAAAGTCATAGAATAAAGCGCTGTATGAATCTGGCTTGTAGTAAAAAGCGCTTTGAGTGCTCAGTTCGAAAGAAAGGTGCTATATAATTACCAGTCTATCTACCATTTACCAATGACTCCACACCACCATCTGCTCAGCTGTGATGTGCACTCTGCTACATGTGCTGCAGACGGTGCAGTAAACAATGGAGTCAGAGTCATGCTGATGGACAAACTATGATATGATGCAGTTTCTAAATTATCCCAAGCATCTTTTTTTGCATCATGTTCTGTAAAAAGAAGTTTTCATATCAGACGACATAAATGCAGATACAGTATATACGTATGTGTAATAAGCCACTATCAGCTGATAATATTGGCCTGCTGATTTAGGCTATAAGTTGGTCTCTAGCACCAGAACTGAGAAGGTGGAGAGCAGACCTCCAGAACTTACATCTGCTTGTACAGAGAGCAGCAATCTTTCACTTGCTAAGATTTGTTCATGTAGGTTTAACATGCCCATGGATTTCTTTATGATTCGGGTAAGATAAGTAGTGAAGCAATGCACATTATCCAACAGCGAATGTTGCTCATTGCTATTCAAATTGGCACTCCAGTCATTCAGAGCCAATAAGCAGGTTCTTCACAATACATCTGACAATCACATAGCCTCGTACTGGCTGTGTGCACTTGCATAAATTAGTAATCATAACAGTTCAATTATGTTAGCCAGTTAAGGAGCCAGATTTACAGCAGTGGTGTGCAGGTATTTGGGTCTGCCTCCATACTGAGTGGGTGAAAATAGACTCATAAACACAAGATTATGTCTTTTGATTTCAGGTTTGGGGAAATGTTTGTTTTGTAACTCAACATTTCAGCATTTGTTCAGGATAAAATGGATACATGATTTTTATGTTTCATCTCATGTCACTTCAGTGTTATGAAGAGAATTCCCGTCACACTGCAGGATGAGACGCGGGTTTTCATCCGTGGGATTAGGCATTCTGCATCTGTATCCTGAGATCTGTCAGACTAGTGTTGACATACTCGGGGCCTCAACTACTGTTCCCAGGCAAGCGTGAGCCTGCATAAATAGGTGTTTGCATTTGATTGCAGAGATTGTTTCCCTGCTTTTCTTTCATCCGTAAAGCCCTGTTAATTTTCATATAGAAAGTGTAGCTAATCATTATCCCACACTTCTAAATGTGAGGTCTGTTTGTTTGTCTGCACATTTATTGCACTGTAAAGTGACTGGCATGGTTAGATTTAAACTTCATGTACTGCTAAAACATAGTATCCACCTCATCCCCAGTGTGCCACCAGGACACTTTGTCCCTTTTAATCATATTCTGAGTCCGAGCCAATATCGCGCCCCCACTTTGAAAGAGCAAGTGCTGAAATTTAACAGACATACACGCCTCCATGACTAAAGACGGCAGTTTGATTCAGCTCACATCACACTGCGGGTTGTTCAGACGCTCAAGTTACATGGTGGACAGCGGTTATTGTCTCTCTCTGGTCACTGTATGGAGGGAACACCCTTTTAACTTTCAAGTGTGAGTCTGAAGTGGCTGTGGATGCTGCAAGGTTAAACTACTACTCTGTCAAACGTGTGTGAGCCAAAGCTGCTGGCATTAAGCCCAGCTAACTGGGCCAGACCACAAACACGCTTATATGAGTCAAGGTTTTCCCTTTTTTTTCTCAAGACATTATTTGGAAAATAAGATATCCAGATGCTTGAATTCTATGTTGGCTTTTTTGTTTGTCACCCTTTTGTCAAATAAAGCTACAGGGCAGGAATTTTAATGGTGGAGATTCTGCTCCATCAAGCACTATGCATACATGTAACAGCCAACACATTCACAGCCTGTGTAATTTCATTAGGATCTATTAAACCTTTAAGTTGTCTGCGGTTGGACATTCTCGGGGGGATTGTCTTCTGTAACACTAACCCATCAAGCTGCACATATCTGGTATATTTCTGTGTGTGTGTGTGTGTGGAGCCCTCAACAGCTGGACCACTGATTACTTTTCTCCACGCTGTCTTATAATTATTTCACTGAAGCAGAGCCTTCCTCGGGTTTCTGTGTTCTTTATGCTTGATAAATTTCTGTTTTCCTCTTGCTCTTGATTCACAGGAATCAAAGTCACTGCTTGCAATGCTCGCCTGTGTTTTGTGCGACTGGAGTCATCCGTAATGCGCTCCTTTCATTCTTCCTGCCTCCCTCGCCCTCCCTGAATGGCGTTAGTCACACTTGCAGGCTTGCGTGGAATGTTTGTAGCACTGTTTCTTCTCTCTCTCGCTTTTTTTTTTTTTTTTTATCCCTTTAACGTCACCTATCACCTTGATCCTGTTTCTCTTTCCCTCTTTTTGTTTGCCTGTCACCATTCCCCATTTTTCTCCTATCTGCCCGGGTCTATGGCTCTCACCCCTGCAACCTCCACTGTTCCCTCCCATCATTTCGAGCTCCTCCACCCTCCCTCTTTATCCCCGTCCTCCCCTTCCTCTCCCTCCCTCCTTTGACTGTTGTCCCCCCCCCTCTCCCCTGTGAAAGGAAGAATGCCTAAGAGAAATGCTTTGTTAAGCACCCAGTTGTCATGGTGAACCCAGCAATGCCTGAGAAATTCCTTGTGGGTGGGGACGAGGGGGTAAGGCCTCTTTTGTGGAGCGAAGATGGGGGGGTGGGGGCACATAAAGTTCTAAAGAGCAACTGTCCCCATCTCCCGTTTTCCAGTGAAGCATGTAAGGCTTTCTTTGGACCTGTAATGCTGCGGGACACACTGACCTGTCCTGCCGGCTGCTTTCACTGTGCAAGCATTTTAACAGGACAGGGTGCAAGTCAGCCGACACCTGACTGCAGATATAAAGTTTCCATCCACTATGTTTTTGAAGGATAAAGTGTGTGAGACTTCAGAGGCCCTCTGTTTTGAAAGCACCAGAGAGTTTAAAGTGGATGGTTATATGATAGTGTCCTCTTTAAGCTCTTTGATTTGTGACACAGATGCACTCAGAGGGTCTCCGATTTCTTGCCGCCCGCATGTTTCTCAACAGAAAAACATCCTCCCGTGGGCCTTTCTGCTGTACGCTTGGTTGCGCTGAAGGTCCGGAGGAGGTGAGGTGGTGTAGGGTGAACGTGCGGGTGA
>VUQI01020308.1:20529-44030 GCA_015106735.1 Paratilapia polleni | reverse complement strand
TTCACTCACCTCTTTTCACTCTCCATGTGTTTATACACTACTTGCATTTAATCATTAGTTATTATTAAACTCTGTCTCTCTCCCATAGTGTGTCTTTTGTCCTGTCTCCCTCTGCTCTCTTCTGTTTCTCCTCACCCCCAACTGGTCACGGCAGATAGCTGCCCCTCCCTGAGCCTGGTTCTGCCGGAGGTTTCTTCCTGTTAAAAGGGAGTTTTTCCTTCCCACTGTTGCCAAGTGCTTGCTGATAGGGGGTCATCTGACTGTTGGGGTTTTCTGTCTAATTTGTAGGGTCTTTACCTTAAAATATAAAGTGCCTTGAGGCAACTGTTGTGTTTGGCGCTATATAAATAAAATAAAATTGAATTGAATTGAATTATACATCCAGGAAGCATGGTTTATTTCTCATCATTCTGCACTCTTCATTTCATGTAATTACAGAGCCGTTGAATGTACTGGTGGCCTGTGGACCGTACACTCCCTCTGACAGCCTGACCTTTGACCCCCTGCTGGACTTAATCCACGTTATTGTCAGGGATCGTCCTGATGTCTGCCTGCTGGTATACTTGCACTTGTTATAATGTCGTAATACTTGTCATAATTTGTAGAGCTTTAACAGACACTGTCCATGAAAGAATTTCCACTAAAGCTCATATATACATTATCAGTAGTTAAAGGTGCGCCGTCCTCACATTACTGTGTGTTTTCTGTTTTCCCCTCCTTCTTGTTTCTCTTCTCCAGCTGGGCCCATTTGTGGATTCCAAACATGAACAAATTGAGGTCAGTATGACATGGACAGAATGCCCTCTGCTCATACACACGTTTTGCATATAACAATCTAATGTGAGCTTCCACATCCAAAGTTATTTCTTGGCAGTGTGAATTCATTTTGGTCAACATATTATCTGCTTTTTGTGTGACCACCCCATCTCCACCTGTTTCTTAAATAGAAAGCCCAAGTGACCGAGACCTTTGAGACCATTTTCTCCCGGTGTGTTGAAAGCATCGTGGATGGCACCAAAAGGTATGTCTTATCTAATCAAAAGGAGAGTAAGCTTCACTCAGAGTGCTTCTTGCATGGTCAAGCAGCTTTGGAAATTCCCTCTCCCACTTCCTTTTTGATGTTGAATTTAGGATCTCTGTCTGACCTTTTCTGCGACTTTCCAAAAGTAACAATCCAACATTCACAGTCACTCAACAATGGCTGGCTAACTGTGAAGAGACAAGAAATTAACAAGAATTTCTTTTGCAGATAATTTTGGTATATGTGTGACACTAAGAATTTTTCTTTCTTTTTTTTTTTTTTTGGAAAGACTGAAATTTGGTTTCATCGTTGCCACATTTAATTACGTTTATCTACACGTCAAATAATGTGGTCACATTATACAAACAAACTAAGACAGAGTTCAGTCAGACCGTAACAATTCCACTATTTAGGTTCCTGAAGATTTTGAAGAACTGTATTTTCCTCCTGCTCAAATCTGATTTGAGTTGCCACAATGAAGCCTCGTGTTTTCTTTGATCCAGTGTTGGCTGTCGGCTGGTGTTTGTGCCTTCTCTGAGAGACATCCAACACCATTTCATCTACCCACAGCCTCCATTCACCCTGCCAAACCTCAGCAAGGACCAGGCTCAGGTTAGACACACAGAGACCTGACTGTAGGATAACAAATGTAAAGTAAAGGCACTGCTTTTGTTTGTTGCATGCTGATGAGCACATGCATCAAATTTGTGCGCACTCCTGGCAAGCCTCGTTTTAATTGTATAGCATTAATATAGCATTGTTTTTGTCTTTAAATTAGTTTTTCAGCCCTAAATATGTCAGACTGAGGTCTTAGTTGTAGGAGTTGAGTCACAGAAGCTTATATGTTTGTCTTCGTACTCTGCAGCGTGTCACCCTGGTCCCTGACCCCTGCACCCTGCTGATCGACGGTGTGACTTTTGGCTTGACATCCACTGACATCCTGTTCCACATGGGTGCAGAGGAAATCAGCTGGTGAGTAAGACTGTTTATTAATATACACCAATTTCTAATATTAACCCAGCAGTCAAGATCAGAAAGAAGTTAGTTTGACAGCACAGTGAGTTAATGATCTACACACATTTATTCAGATTTTTTTTAAGAGCAGACCTGACCGTCTCTTTCATTATTCACATGAACAAACATAGTTTAGTATTGCCAGATTATACTACAGTGAAGGCCATCACTGTAGATTGTTGAAATTGATAATGTGTTGTGTTGCAGTGGAACTGGCTCAGACAGATTCTCACGCATCCTGAAGCACATGCTGACCCAGCGGAGGTAAGTCCTGAAGGAGTTCAGCTCTACCTCTTTTTTTTTTTTTCTTTTTTTGAGGTTACACATTATCAGTGACCCTTGTGTTCCTGGTTTCACATCCAGTTACTACCCACTGTACCCGCCTGTGGAGGAGGTAAATATGGATTATGAGAAGTTCCAGAGCTTCGGCCAAATGCCGCTCACCCCTGACATCCTCATTGTTCCCTCTGAGCTGCGCTACTTCGTGAAGGTACATGCCTGATGTTTCCCTGACATCCTGTATACACAGCTTTGGTCAAGTTATTGATTGCAGAATCATCAGTTATTCAATGCTTTGGTAATATAGAGTAAAATGAAGCTTTAATAAATTAATCTATAACTCATTCCTGTTTGATTATTTATACATTGTCATTTAAAATTCTCCCCCTGTCTTCAGGACGTGGTCGGCTGTGTGTGTGTCAATCCCGGGCGGCTGACCAAAGGCCAGGTGGGTGGGACCTACGGGCGGCTGCTCATTCAATGCAGCCCTCAGCCAGAAGACGGGAAGAGAGCGAGCCCCTGTTTGGCTGCTCAGGTGGTGAAAATCTAACAGGAATAAAGACTTTAACCAGGACCAGTTGTGCTATATTCTACAAGCATGCTGATGGAAAACAAACAAAAAACTTTTTTGTATATTTGTTTATTTTTATATCAAACGTGTTGAAATGTACTGTGCTCTGGTCGGCGGTGTCATAACTGGTGGATGATCGGTCAGATACAGCAGCAACAATGTCTTTTCAGTAAATTATTGTTACCCTTTGTACAGCTTTTGTATCATTGTTTCTCTTCTACTTGAGTTTTATTGTTGTTCTGTGATTTGGGTTTCATTCAAAAGGTTTATTTCATTGGATTTTTTTTTTTTTTTTTTCTTTGTATGCTTCTAACAGGAGAAAAGGTAAAATGCTGAAAAATCCTTTCTATTGTAGTTCGAAATGTTGTCCAAAATTAAAATAATTTAGTATTTGCAATGCAGTCTGAGTAATGTAGTTATTCCAATTTATTTTTGTAACATTATATATGCATCTCTAATTAAGTACCAGAAAATAAAATGATCATTAATAAATAGTCTGTTCTTTGTATTGTCATACATTGTTATAGTATTGCTTCAGAGTATTATGTTTTATATTTTAAATGTGGCCCTTTTTAACTGAGACAGTTGCACATTTAGTCATAAAAATGATCAAACTCATCAGAGTCATTTGGGTTGTCTGTCTTCGAACTGTCGGCCTCCACTTGAAAAATCCCCATATTGTGAAAAATCACTGGAAAATAAATTGAACATAAATCAGAACATCCACAAGGATGTGCAGCCTGATTTATGTGATTGTACGGACTGGTGATACTGTACCTTTGGGCTTCTCATCAGCTTTCAGGCACTTTTCTCTAAAAGGAAAAGGAAAATTGAGAAACATATTTCACCGTGTAGTTTGTCATTTTAAGGGTCAAAAGGTTACTTACTCTTTTTGTGTTTGTTCTTGAGGAGCAAGAAGATTTTCAATATCATCTTCATCGCTGACTTCATTTGAGTCATCATTAGAGGATCCTGTTTTCCTCTCTTCCTCTTCCTGAGCTGCTTCCTCAGTAATAATCTGCATCTGTTCGGACCTAAAAACAGGACTGTATGAAATTCAGGTGGTGTCCTTTGTGAAGAATATTTCAATCCTCCATCATCTTACCTCTTTTCTTGTGATGTGATGATACAATCATCTGAATCTATCTGATCTTCCTCACCCCTGTGTTCCTCTTCCTTCTCACTCTCCCCATCCTCCTGTTCATTTGACGCTTCATCCTCTTCTTCCTCTTCCTCACTGCCTTCATTTGCATCCTCTTCATCCAGAAAGGAGGCAGAACCCTGTTTTCTGTTCTCAGTGCCTTCGTTCTTCAGCCTGATTGCCTGTTCTTCGCCTCCCTGCTCCTCCATTTCATCCTCTGTAGATGTTGCTGCTTCTTCCCCTCTTGCATCCTTTTTGGCAGAAACTTCATCATCATCATCCTGCTCCACATCGCTGACTTCTTGCTCTTCATCTGTCTGACTGTTTTCTTTTTCACCACCATCTCCTCCAGCTTTCAGATTTTTCTTTGTCTCATCTTCAACCTTTTCTTCTGCGCTGCTTTGCTCAGAGATGCTACTCTCCTGCTCTTCTGCTTCACCTGCATCATCATCTTCCGTCTTTACACTGTCACTTCCTGGTTCCTTCTCCCTCTGAGATCCCGACACTTCTTTGCACCTGTCTGATTTCTCCTCATGATTTTGATTCCCCACTTTTTCACTGTTGGATGCCTCACCAGTGTGCTGACTCTCTGAATCATCTCCCTTAGCCCTGGTCCTTTCCTTTGCCACCGTCTCAGATCTTGGTGATCGAAGAGAAAGCCCCCCACTTCTCCTTGTTCTCCTGTTACTGGTCCTGGAGCTTTTCTCTGATGAGGGATTGCTTTTTGAACTTTGGGCCACTGCAACTGAGGGAACGAGAATGGCACTTGAATCCCCAGATAACCTGAAAGAGGAATGGATGAATTAATTTACCTCTTCAAGCCTGTAGTATCAAAGAACAAAGTAGAATAGAGTAGTTGTACTTGTTTCTGGTCTTCCACCATCTTCTTTCCTGTGTGTGCTATAATTTGCAGCTACTATTAAAAAAACTTTATTATTTAAACTTTTCTATATATATATAATTAAGAGATCACAAGCAGATGATGCTTTCTATAAAATATGCAAAATGTGGCTCAGTGCCAAGTGGTAAGTGTGCTTACCACATGCTATCAAATGCTATCCCAAAGTCAGACATACAAGAATATTACTTACTCCTGAGAGCTGCATCTTTCTCTGTTTGAAGAGGCACACTGTTTTCTTCCTCCCCTCTCCTTCTTCCTCCTCTCTCTGCTTGCCAGGCTGGAATCCCCGCCGCTCTCACTGCTCTCAGCATTACTGCTGGACAGACGAACTAGATACAGAATGTGAAAACACACAAAATACAAGTGCACATATACTGAATACACACACAGACTGACATAAGAAAAGGACTTGTTTTCTGTATTCTTTTTCCTTTTCCCACCTGGTTTAATATCTAGCTCCTGGGATAAATGACCGCCGCTGCTTCGGACACTCCTTTCTCTCTGTGAGCTCAGTGCTCTGCTCGTCTTATCTTCCTCTCCTACAATCTGTGAAACCCTTGAGTCACGTGAAGGCTCCTCCATATAGAACGGGCCCCACAGGGCCTCAGAGTATGACGGAGCCCCAGCTTCACCAGAAGGCTGGGACCAGGGGTAGTCGGGTTGTGGTGAAGCCCAGCCTCGTGGGTCCTGCCTGGTCCAGGGATGATAATGATCTCCAAGTGTGGAGGCAGGATAGTGAAACGGATATGGTTGAGGCATGATGGGTGGCTGGAGGAAAGACTGCGGCACTCTGGTAGGAAATCTGGCTGTCTGGGATTGAGTGTGGGTCAACCAGGAGGACTGTGTGTGGGGAAGATGGTTGTAGTCAGAGTAACCTTGAGGTGTAGCAGTTTTTTGTGGCTTTGTGGATGGACCTGTGAAGAAGGACCATATTAGACTGGTGTTTGTGACACTAAAACAGGGCTTTAAATGAAATATGTGGATAAAGCAGTCTTCAAGAACAAACCCTGTGAAAGTAAAGACTGACCTGCAGAAGACTTCATCACTCCTTCTTCTGCATTCTTTAAGCACGATTTCAAATAGTCATCGATTCTCTGTTGAAAAAACAGTCTTTTTGATACTCTGTCAGGGCAACATGGCCTTAGTTGTAGATGAAGAAAAATGCCTTTAACGTGGATAATGTGTTCCTTGTAGACATCTTTTTGACATGATAGTAAGGAGGTGGAAAAATTGACAATAATATGAAATAAACAAAGCAGAAAATACAGAACCAGCTGTATGTTTTGGCCACATATTTTGGGAATAATCAGCTTGCCACTGCATATTATGCAATATTTGTACCTTCTTCTCCTGTGTCTTCTTCTTAAGTTGCTGCTGCCAGCGGGGGGAGTTCTCCTCCAGGTACCTCTCATACTCCATCTGCAGGGGTCAAAACAATAGTTTATTTTAAGAGCTTCACGAGGCAAGAGTACATCTCTTCCAGTGCGCTGTGTGCATGTGTGTGTTTTCTGTATGCCTGCACACCCGAATAATTTTCATGGCAGCGTTGCGGGCCAGCATCTCTTTCAGCGTGTCCTGGGCTTTCGCAAACTCTTGCAGCAGCTGCCTATTTTGTTGTTGGGCTGTGTACTCTCTCTCCTTCAGCTCCTGCCAGCGTCGCTGCAGGTGCATCACTCTGCAACAGGAAACACACATACAGACTGTGAGGTTAAAGAAAAATGCAGTAAAACAATGAATCACTGAGAAAGCATCTTGTTGTCTTCTGTCTTACAGCTGTTCCTGGCTGTGAAGAGTTGAAGAGTCATCTTGCAACAACACTGGTTTGTTAACACTGTAAGTGAAAGAGGCCATGATACAGCGTGATGGTAACCCAAGCCAAACACACCATCGACTCCCTCACATGCAGCCCGTCTTTCTAGGTGACATGACAGCATTTGCTTCTTAGATTTGCCAATAAGAGTAGAGCTGACTGAAAGCATCGCTTTTTACGTAGAAATTGCATATACACCTAAATAACTCCCCCCACATCAAATAGGATAGATTCATATGTATAAATGCACAATAATCATGTCAAATTGTCTTCATTAAACTGGAGTTTTAAAGCTCCAAAAAGTACAAAATTCACACATCATTCACTGACAATATGACAGCATTTGGGGGTCTAACCTCATATTTCCACAGGACTGTCTTTGTTTGGTGAAAGTGTTTTTTTCTGAGCCGCTCAGATGCCCAAGAGGCAGCAAATTCTCCTTCGGTGCAGCCATGACTGTGGGCTCAGTAGATGAAGAGATTATCAGGGATTAAAGGCTATGTTTTTGAGGGGGGAGGGACCAGCGGCATGCTGTCCAATCCACATATCCGCGTGCTAATGAGGTTAAACAATAGTAAGATTTTATTTTCATATGGGTAAAAAAAAAATATTGGAACTTTTATTTATCTATGGTGTGATTCTGCTCTTGAGAAGAGTGAAAAAAAAAAAGGCTCTTTAATTATCACATAATCAAAACTTGTTTCTTCCTAATATCTGATATTTGGAGGAAGGTAGCAGGCATCAGTGTAATACTATCTAAAATCGCCTATGTAAATGATGAAACAGACATAACAATTTTAGCCAGTTTCTGTTAGTCTATGGTATTCATGTTCATAGTAGAGTGAGACGTAGAAAAAAGAAAAAAAGAAAAGTGTTATGTTTATGATGAAAAATTCCCGAGAGAATTACACTCACCTTCAAATGAGAAATGACAGGAATATTTTTGTTTGTTTGCTTTGGTTCTGGAAGAAGAAAAGTGATTTTCTGGTTGATGGTTTGTCTTCTGTCTTTCTACAAAACCATTTTTGTTTGAGGCAATTTACCCCTTAAAATAAAAGATTAAAATAAAAGAGGTGGATACAGTGAGGCAGTGAGGGTTTTGGGGTGTAGAAAAACATCATAAGCACAAAATATATACAAATAAAGGGCTAAAGAAGAGCAATTTAGTTGTATTTCACCCATGGAGGAAGTTAGAGGCGGAACCAAAGTGTATTGTTGCATTGCGGATGTATTTTCATGCAACACCTGATGTCAGACGTGATTCCGTCCAGAAGCGGAGATCGTGCTTGTCAGAGGGGTTTATAAAGATTAACACTGTCTCAATTCGTTTTTTACACTACGAGAATTTATCCGGAAGACACTTCAGGCATTTTTTTAATTTCATGTGTTTGATTTAACGTCGCGCGAGAAGCTAATTGACGTTTTTTCGGCTAGCTAATTTAACCAACGGTTACCTGTGTGCGTCGGTCAAAGCACTCCTTCCACTGTCAACATCGTGTTTTTAGGTTTATTTTAAAACCATAAGAACGGGTGGTAGGGTACAAAGCATGACGAGTTTAGCCAGTAAGGTGTTTTGCAGGGTGGAGAAGATGTGTCACCATCTCCCTGTGGTCCTTAACACATTCCTGGTTTTCTCCATAACCGGAGAGGTGAGCTACCTGGTGATGGTGGAGGCTCCGCTGGAGCCGGACCAGAAGAAGACTGAGTGGTCCTCCTGGTGGAAATTGGTCCACCTGTTGGCCCAGTATTTCATGCTGGGAAACATCTGCTGGAACGCTTTTCTCTTTATGAAAACTAGTCCCAGCATCAAGGGAGTGTTCCTGGGAGGAGAAGTCCTGGGGCAAGGGTGGAGGTGAGGATTAAACAGCTGTAGAAATTAGCATTATGGCTTCTAACACCGCCATTTTTAATGAATATACAGCACACTATATGGACAATATTATGCTATCACAGTTGCCTACATGCTTTGTGTACTTTTGGTATCTTGTTTTTTTCATGGTTTGAACAAGCTTCCGGTTTAGGGTGACCAGTTGTCCCTCTTTATGTGGGACTGCACAGCATTTTTATTCCTTGTCTTTTTATTACAGTCAGAAGAGGGTTAGCCTGTCTCAGGGAAAGTTACAAGCTACCAAAAAGTCACAAGCTTTGCAGACTTTGCTGAATACAATGAAAACTACCACTAAGAAAATGAAGCAGCAGTATATTCTCAGAAACAGAGTTTTTGTCTTTTTTGCTACAGTTATTTTTCAGTTTTGCACAGGGGGGAAATATGGTGTGCAGTGACACAGTATATATGTGTCATAATTGGATACAATTTGCTAAAATGGTCAGATATGGCTCAAAAAAGGTGTGCCAATCTATGGATACATTCAAACTGAAACCCAGAAACTGTTAGCAGACAGAAGAGCAGCTGAAATAACAGTGAAATAAAAGAGAATACGGGAGTGCAGTCAGCTCCATAATTTGTTGGACAGAGACAAAATTTCTGTAGTTTTGCCTCTGTACACCACCACAGCGGATTTTAAATCAAACAACCAACATGTGATTGAAGTGCATACTTTCAACTTTAATTCAAAGGTTTTTAAGGATTTTTTTGCATTAACTGTTTAGGGATTACTGACATTTTTATACACAGTCCCCCGTTTTCAGAGGGTCAAAATTAATTGGACAGTTGACTGACAGGAAGTTTCATGGCCAAATGAGGCCCGTTCCCTTGTTATTTCATGACAAATGAAGCAGACATAACATCTGAAGTTGATTCAAAGTGTTGAATTTGTATTTTATAGCTTTTCACTGTAATTTTAAATACAAGGCCCAAAGAGATGTCAGTGCAAGTGAGGGAGGACATCATTATGCTGAATTATCAAAATAATCCTATCAGAGAGATGGTAAAACCTTTAGGAGTTTCCAAATCAATAATCCGGTACATTCTTAAAAAGAATGAATGCACTGATCAGCTCAGAAACAGCAAAAGGCCCGAAAGACCACAGAAGAACCATAAGAAAAACATAAGCTTCCTTTTATCTTTATTGTACTTACTTGGCAAGATATAACATATTTGACCTGTACATGCTAAATGGCAATCCAGTAACATCTACAATTTATTGTATTATTTTTAAGGTAGATATGAAAATGTTAGAGTACCTCTCAGCATTGATGTGTCCCATTTTGTCCCACACAAGCACAGTATTTGCCCCACATTTAGTTTGTTAGGATCTGGTCACCCTACTCCGGTTAAGGGATTTGTGGCCAGCAGTGTGTATTTTATAACCTTTGTAAAGCATCATATAAGAAAAGTTAATACATCCTATTTCCACGATTACCTTCCAATCCCCATCCTGCCCAACACACAGGTCAATACAAAATGATCAGACAAAAATTGATGTAATTTCATGAGAAAGAATACCTCACAATTACTTTTGTCACTTGGAAAATTGCACTCATTACATGAGTAAATCAGGGCTTTTCCTTCATATAAAAAATCGGATGTCCACCAAGGTTACTATAGGAAACTGCAACCAATAAAACTAGGTGTGAAAAACATTTTAGTTAACTTCTGAAAAAAAGAAAGGAGAGAGAACTAACTGAAACAGTGTTGTTCACTCAAAAAACTAAACTAAAATAAAAACTATAAAGGAAATGTCTTTAGTTTTTAGTATTTTCAGTTTAGTCAACACAACCAGCCTGATGAGACTTTGGTCCATTTGTTTATTGAAACTCAGGATGCCTACATGACTGAGAGTCAACTGCTGTTGAAAAGTGCTCTGTTTCTATTGTAATATCTGTTCTGAACTTGCTCCCAACCAACACTCTCCACATTATAATAATTTGAAAAACTAAAATTGACCCTGAAACTAACGAAAATGAAACATTTTCCAACAATAAACACTAGATTGAAGCAAACTACTAGATTTTGACTGTTCCACAAAAGGAAAAATACCAGGACTGTGATTTTTAACATGTTTTTGGTAACTGGAGTTTAATTTACTCAAGCTTAAAGTAAATTTTTGTTTATTAAATGACCAAAAATAACAGGGAAATGCATAGACGTCTGTGATGTCAGGTAATACAGACTGTTTGCCTTAGCTATATGTGATCAATCATGCTTACATGTGGAGTCAGGCCCCAGAATCCCATTTTGAGCACAAAAAAAACCAAAAAAACAACCCTGTAAGTGTTCCTCTCTGATACATCCTCTATGAAACTCAGTCAGGTGAAGCAACATTAACTCTGTCACCCAGTCTTTAAAAGGAGACACTCTGTAGTCTCATCAGCCAAGGAAAATGTTCTAATATTATGCTCCAGTATACAGTACATTTCAGACAGTAGTCTTCTTCCAACTTTGGGGCATCTCTTTGGAATAAATCCTTTCTTGTGTCAACATGTTGTGCTCCTGTGCATAAAGTGACATCCATAAAAAAATGGTTTTCTGAGCCCTGACTTCAACCTTGTTCAACTTGCCGTAAACCAGGTCACCCGATTTCAGTGACTGTACTCAATGTTTTTATGGCTGAATGGGAGAAAATGACTGCAGCCAGATTACAAAATATTGTTTACAGCCACCCCTCAAGTCTGTATAGTTGGGCACTTTGCCATGTTTTTAAGGCTTTCAAAAGGCAGCAAAATAGTAAAAGCACTAAATCACAACAGTCTGACCTCCAGCAGTTTCAGAAAATCATATGTGACTGAGATGAGATGTTATTGTTTGAGTGAAGTGATCAGATTAGATAAAACCCACAGTAAATCTTTGCTTACAACTGTGCAATCTGATAAAAGGGGAAAATATTACATCAAGTCCACCATTACTTAGCATGTACTATATGTTAACAGGAAATATAACCTCTGTTGACAACTGAAACAGCTGGTAGGTTTACTAAAATCAGAAAAATGCGAGACCAAGAACCTTAAATTATTAATTTACAGCAAAGACGCTTGGTGTTTGCTTTCTACCAGATCTAAAATTTGCTTTACACTTTGTTCCAAAGCTGGACTTCATGTCTATTATTTCTGTGGAGCTCAACTGATAGCCACAATCTTTATATTTGATTCTGATGAATGAAATGAGCTTATCAATAGCCATAAATTTAAAAAAGGTTTCTCTTTTATTTACAGGTACTGTTACACATGCGAGACGCACACTCCTCCACGCTGCTCCCACTGCTACGACTGCAAAGTGTGTGTGATGCGGCGGGATCACCACTGTGTCTTTTTTGGCCAGTGCGTGGGCTTCCGCAATTACCGCTACTTCCTGAGCTGCTTGTTGTTCATGTGGTCGGGGCTCCTGTACGCTACCCTGATGAATGCAGAGGTCTTCATTGTCATATTGAAGGAGGGTGTGACAGTGCACAGTATCCTGCTGCTGCTTATACCGTGGATCATGCTTGTTTCAGGTACTGTGTGGTTTGTCACAGCTGGATTGGATACTACATGTTTGGCCTTTTGCTTAAAAATGACTCAGAATTAATCCAAACAGTTGCCAGTTAATTTTCTGTTGGTCAAATAATTGATGACTAAGGGTTTTGGATCTAGTTTGTTATTACTCTTGTTCTAATCTGTATCAAATATGAGATGTCTTTGCTCTGTCTCCGTCCTACCCCTCAGTGTACGTGGGACAAACTATTCCTGAGGGATGCATAACTGCTTTTTCCAGATAAAACTACAATTTTTAATATTTTAAATAAAACATTAAATAACGAGGAAAAGGGACACTCTTATCTCTGCTTGGAGAAAGGTGATCCTTATTGCAATCTGTGTTCATTTAGCTTTAAAAAATATGTATGTTCACATTTTTCTGTGTATTTGTTTAGGGATGCACAAATACATCGGCCTGTTAATAGTATCACCACTGTGATCACTGACTACATAACATAATAACAACAAAAAAGTTATTGTATTTAAATCAGCTCCCTGCTAAACTCTAATACACATCAGTATCAGTCCCAAATTCACAGTTGGTGCATCTCCATAGTTTTGGCTTCTCTGACTAATAAGATCTAAGATTAAATTGCTTAAATTACTCAGAAAATAAGTATTTTAATATTTATTTTAGACACACTATGGGTTATTGAGGCAAAATGATACTGTCTTCATGCCTCTAGTTGATGGGGTTTATTTGACTGTGATGAGATGAATCCCAGACCTCACTTTGCCTAGATTTATCATCACTTTCTGTGATTTAATCTGTGCTGCTGTTCCTTATCACCCCAGGCCAGGTCTCAGCGCGTGCCTTTGCCTTTGCCTTCATTGCTGACACATGCGTCGTGGGTTTCCTGCTGGTGTCTTCCTTCTTCTTCTTCCATCTCTTCCTGCTGTTTCGCGGTCAGACCACCAGGGAGTGGTACTCATCACGCCGACCCTACAGCCTGGGACTCCTGGGCAACCTGCATCACATGCTGGGCCCGCGCTGGTACATCTGCTGGCTCTGCCCTTTCATCCCATCGCCACTGCCTGGAGACGGGATAAACTTCCAGGTCACGGGATCACTGGAACCCTCCCGGTAACAGCTGCAAGTCTGAACGGGCCCGTGTGTCTTTACTTTAGTAGTAATGGTTAATGTTATTGGGAGCAGAAGCAGGGGAACTCACTTCACTGCAAAAAGAGGTAGCTTGGGATGGGAAGGGCATAGAATTGTTTGTGGTTGTTTAATATGTTGGTGAGTGTAACTCGCTGCCAGTATCTACTCTGTAGATTCAGTGCTGGGACAAAGAAATTAAGGGTCTTCTTTTGGTGGTACATTGATCTTAAAGGGTTATCTGTACACTCAGTGAGGCTGGCCTGAGAAAATTAACACAAATCGACCGTGTTCCTTTGGAATACTGAGCACTGAAAATATATGTTTAAAAACAGCACTGAAATAAGAATGTATTTTGACTGTGAACAACGTTGAATTTTAAATGCTTGTTAAGAAACACAATCTCTGACGATGACTCCTCGGGCAGTGGGCCATGTGGGAGTGTTGATAATGGCTGCTTTTTTGGGGTTTTTCACTACATTTAAGCTGCCTAAATCTGAAGTGTGGCTTACACTGTTCCTAATTACACCACAGGATTGTAAAAATACACAATCATTAGCCACTTCTCTACATCCACTCCTGAGCTCTGAGTTTATTAAACTGACCTTTTTATTGGATGTTGCTGTGGCAGTGAGAGCCCTGGGGAGGGGTGCTGCAATGCTGTCTTAACATTTATAGGTCAACACATGAAAAAAAACCTGAAAGTATGAAATCTGATATAACGGTTTAGGTTTAGTAAATACAGTGTTTAAACTTTACCTGTGGTTATGATGTTTGAACAGTTTTTCTCCACGTGTTTCATATTTTTGTCATTAATGGACTCGCACCAGCATGTGTCCTCTTTCTTTACAGTACACATTATGTACTGTATACAAATCTTTAGAGCATCCTGTTTTTGCAGATACTCATTTGTTATGATACAAGCACTGTTAAATTTATCAGTTATAATTAATGGGCTTATTTTTTCTTCCTTTTTCATGAGGTGTCCTTGTAATTGTTTACCTGTTTTGGGTGTACTTCATCTTGTCAAGTGCTTCAGTTCAGAACATAATGTAGATCTGGGACTATACTAAGATGGCGGTTTTACTTGACACCAAATGAAATTCCTTTACCTCCCTGCATTTTACTCTTTGGCACCTTTTCTTTTTTTTCCTTCTTTTTCTTTTAAGTCTCCTGGCCTTTAAGTGTACTGAAAAATTACAAGCCTTTTTTGGACAAGTGCTTCTATTTTGTTATAATCCAAAATTATTGTTTACAACTCTTGTAATTATTTTGCCAAAAACTGTTGTTTTAACTTTTTGGTTGGTTGAATCTTGGGTTTTGCCATTTAAGTGTTTAAAAAATTGTTTGAAGGGAAGTGCTGGACCATTAAGAAATATTTAATTTAATATTATTGTATTTTTGTTTCAATTGTTGTGTTGGAATAATTAAATTTGGGTTTTAAATATTTTAACTGCTTCTTAGTCACATCATTTTTATACTTCAGTTCTTGCCATGTTTGAGTAATAAAAATAACATCTCATTCCACATTCCTACCAAATCCCATCAAAATGTAGAACAATTAAAAATTATAGTAATCACCAAAATAAATTTGTGTTTGGTCATTTATTTCTTTGTTGTAACAATGCTTCTTGGCAATAAATCTCATACTGTTAGAAAGCCTGTTTATTTCCCTTTAAATGGTGCCACATTTGTAAGGAAAATGCATTTGTGGCTTGAGCAGCAGACTTGAGTATGTGGGTTGCGCCCATGAAAAACTTGCCAAATCTCTGCCAATGCCAAACAGCTTGAATCTCAAAGTAGAGGCATCTCCCTCACTAGAAAAACAAGGCTTCTCATCATTGGAGACAATCTCAATGCAGAGAGATATCGAGATGAGATTCTGCAACCAGTGGCAATCCCATATCTCCACAGTCTGGGACCAAACTCTATCCTCCAGGACATCCGAGGAGGTGCCATGCTGTTGTGGCTGTGTACGGTTCTTCCACATGCTACTGAGGCCCCTGTTTGTTAAATGAATAAATTGTTGAACTGCCAATATGTCGTGTTTCTTCAGACTTCAAACATCCAATCCAATAAACAACACCAACACAAGAGTCAGTAGCAGAATAAGCTGTTTGGCATTGGCAGAGAAGATTTGGCAAGTTCTTCATGGGCACAACCCACATACTCAACTCTGCTGCTCAATCCACAAATGCGTTTTCCTTACTATTGTGGCACCATTTAAAGGGAAATAAACAGGCTTTCCAACAGTAACGAGATTTGTTGTCAAGAAGCATTGTTACAACAAAGAAATAATCGACCAAACACAAAGTTTATAAGTGACTTTAGAGTTTTTAAAGTGGAAGGTTGAACTCAAAATGCTCTAAAAAATAGATATGTTGAAAATATTTTTAACACTTTTTCTTACGTTGTTATCAAATGATAATAAACAACTTTTGAACAGAACTACATATAACTTTCAAAAAATTTATATGCATAATATATACTCACCAGCCACTTTGTTAGGTACACCTGTTCAGCTGCTCCTTACTGCAAATGTCTAATCAGCCAATCACATGGCAGCAGCTCAATGCATTTAGGCATGTAGACTTGGTCAAGACGACCTGCTGAAGTTCAAACCAAACATCAGGATGGGTAAGAAAGGTGATTTAAGTAACTTGGTTGTTGGTGCCAGACAAGCTGCTTTGAATATTTCAGAAACTGCTGATCTGCTGGGATTTGTCCATACAACCATCTCTAGGGTTTACAGAGAATGGTCTGAAAAAGAGAAAATATTCAGTGAGCAGATGTTTTCTGGGTGAAAATGCCTTGTTGATCTCAGAGGTCAGAGGAGAATGGTCAGACTGATAGAAAGGCAACAGGAGGTCAAAGAACCACTTGTTATAACCAAAGTATGCAGAAGAGCATCTCTGAACAAACAACACGTTGAACCTTGAAGCAGATGGGCCACAGCAGTGGAAAACCACACCAGATGCAACTCCTGTGACCTAAGAACAGGAAATTGAGGCTACAGTTTGCACAGGCTCACCAACATTTTACAGCAGAAGACTGGGAAAATGTTGCCTGGTCTGATGAGTCTCAATTTCTGCTGTAACATTCACATGGTAGGTTGTGTAAACAACATGGATCCATCCTGCCTTTTATCAACAGCTCAGGCTGGTGGTGAGGGTGAGGTGGTGTAATGATGTGGGGGATTTTTTCTTGCCACACTTTAGGCCCCTTAGTACCAACTGAGCATTGTTGAAACACCACAGCCTACCTGGGTATTGTTGCTGACCATGTCCCTCCCTTTTGTGACCACAGCTTTTTCAGATGGCTGCTTCCAGCAGGATGAATGCACCATGTCACAAAGCTCAGATCATCTCAAACTGGTTTCTTGAATATGACAATGAGTTCACTGTACTCAAATGGGCTCCACAGTCATTTGTCTGCCGTATTTGTCTGCCGTATTTGTCTAATAGCAGGTTAATAATTTCAAATGAAGTTACCAGCAGTGTCTACCGGTACACTTTATGAAATTTAATTGTAATTTTCTGATGGCATGTAAACAGTATCAGCAAGTCTGACAGTTATACTATTATATGAATTTATTGTGAATTAGTTGGAAATTATGAGGAACTCCCACCCTCCATTGGACCCATTGCTGCTATGGTAACCAGTGGTAACCCCCTTAGCATGGCAGCTAGATCTACAATTTCGCTGCTGCAGTCAGGTATCCAGGTAGCAAAGATTTGACTTGCTGGTAAGGTTTTTATATTGTTAGTTTGATACAGCTGCAATACTAGTGAGCCACTATTAAGAGCTATATTACAAATTTTCATTATTGCATAAAGTTGGATTTAATTTAGCTAATGCTAACAGAAAAAAATGATAATGCTGGTCACTAGCTTGCATGTAGCTTCTTTTTTTTTTTTAATCTTTCTCCGTTTCAGTATGTTTAATCAGTTGTGTAAAACCACAATAATACATGTATGTATATCTATATGTAAAAAATTTTACCTTTTTTTGAAAATAAAACTACAGTTCAGTTCTCTTAATAGTATAAATTAGTAGCATTACAGTTAACTGTTAGCTAAGCCCCGCTCCCTGTTTTTATCAATGTGACCTTAATCATGCTGCCTTGTATAGTTACAATAAGGCTGTTATGTGTTTTTTATCTTCTCTCTGTGCTTTGGATACAGTCAAATTAATAGCAAGATCTCATTCTTCGTAAATGTGTGATGACATTGCCTTGACTGGATGGACACAAATTACTGTAATATGTTTTTTGCACATCTCGTTGAATGCATTTCTGATTCAGATATACAGTCATTTTAAAAAGAAAGTTTTAAAAAGACTTTATGTAGTCCTGTGCAAAACTAAGTACACCCTTACTGCTTCCATAGGAATTAAAAGGGTCGGTAGTAGCCACATGCTGATTAGCAAATGCACATAACTGATCATCAGCAAGTGTGACCACCTTTCTAAAAGCAAATGTTTTGGCATTTTGAGGGTCTGGAGCATTAAAATGTGTGTTAATACAGTCGAACAGTCTTCCCAGGAGGGGACGTCCTAGCAAATTCACCCCAAGGTCAGATTGTGCAATACTCAAAAAAACTGCAAAAAAATCCAAGAGCTATATCTCAGACTCTACAGGCCTCAATTAGCATGTTAAATGTTAAAGTTCATGATGGTACAATTAGAAAAAGACTGAACAAGCATGGTTTGTTTGGAAGGGCTGCCAGGAGAAAGCCTCTTCTCTCTAAAAAAAGAACATGGCAACACAGCTTAGGTTTGCAAAGTTGCCTCTGAAAAAAAACACCATGTTCTTTGGACAGATGAGACCAAAGCGGAGATGTTTGGCTATAATGCACAGCACCGTGCTGTGTTTGGGTGAAAACTAAACACAGCATATCAGCACAAACACATCATACCAACTGTCAAGCACAGTGGTGGAGGAGTGATGATTTGGGCGTGTTTTGCAGTCGCGAGACCTGGGCACCTTGCAGTCAGTGAGTCGACCATGAACTCCTCTGTATTCAAAGTATTCTAGAGTCAAATGTGAGGCCGTCTGTCTGACAGCTAAAGCTTGGCCGAAATTGGGTCATGCAGCAGGACAATGATCCCAAGCACAGCAGCCATTCTAAAACAGAATAACTGAAAAAGCAAAGAATCAAGGTGTTGCAATAGCCCAGTGAAAGTCCAGACCTCAATCTGATTGAAAGGCTGTGGCGGGACCTTAAGAGAGCTGTGCCTGCAAACCTCAATGAACTGAAGCAACATTGTAAAGAAAAGGGGGCCCAAATTCCTCCACAACGATGTGAGAGACGGATAAAGTCACAGAGAAAACTATTACTTCAAGTTATTGCTGCTAAAGGTGGTTCGACAAGCTAATGATTCATGAGGTGTACTTAGTTTTTCACAGGACTGAATAGAGACCTGTGAAAACTTTCTTTTTCACATGATTGAAGTGTACTAGATAATTTAGGCTTGAGTAAACTAAACACCGCTTAAACAAAATACTGGTTAAAAATATTTTTATCAAAGTTTTTCCTTTAGTGGTAGGCCAAAATGTATTTTTATATGCAGGGAAATCCCTATAGATATGCAAGTCTAGTTCAAGTGTAGTTGAAGTCTAAATGACTGTCAACACTGTTCAGGTTTGCCATTTAAAAAAATGAATATTACAAGAAAAATGAAAGCTTTATGCCAATCCTTGATAAGCATTTTGATGACAATATATGTTGATCACAAGCAGGAGGACGAGTAAGCCAGCAGGATGGATGTCATTGAAGACATGTGAGTGATACTCAGTGAACACACACACACAAAATGTTGGGCTGACTTTCTGTGCAGTATATGATGCATTTTCTGCTGCCTTTTCTGCTCTGTGCATGTGCAGGTCACCAAAGGAGATGCTTGAGAAAATAGCAGAGCTGGATTACAGTCAGAGCCTGTTGAGGGATCTGAATGCAGAGATGAGGAAATGGCTGGACGCTGCAGATGATGAAATGGCAGTGCTGCGCTCGGAGAATAAGTCCCTCAGAAAACAAGTGAAAGCGTAAGTTGTGACACATTGTTGTCACTACTCATTTGCAGACGAGGTCACTTCTGTTTCATCTCCATGCCATTTGGAGTCATTCAGTTGCAGGTCTTGAGCTGGTAGAGTGCCACAAGTTTCCAAATGTTGCCTTCCAGTGAAACATAGTGATCATTGCTTGTTTTTAATATGTGTTAAACTGCCTTTGGGAAAAGTAAAGTCTGAAAGACAAAGATCCTCATCTGTGGCCCTGAACAGCAGTGCTTCTGATTCTTGTTCATAATTTAATAAAACAATCCAGTACTTCATCAGCATGAGAGGTTAAGTTGTGAATATTCAGCTAATTTAAAATTAATCTTATTGTTTTATTGTTGCCTGTGAAATACTTTGCCTCTCACTGTGAGATCTCTCCCACCTATATTTTTTAAACAAATTAAAGACACAACCTTTTTTTTCACTTTTTGAATTAATAGCTTTTATTAGTGACTTATTGTAACTAGATAATTGTACACATTTTTTTTTATTATTCCTTTACATGAAATCTTTTTTCTTTTTTTTTTTTTTAATCAACGTGGTCACAGCTTTGTTTGTGTGTCTGCAGTCTGGAGAAAGTTGTCAGTGACGCACAACAGGTTGAAGCAGAGCCTTGCACAACTCTGGCAGATGACCTTGATGCAAATAGATGCACTGAAAAAAAGATCCTTAAATTGGTGCGTAACCAGGAGTGTTTTAGATATTTAAGCTTCATAAAATGATATAATGTTGCACTGATTGTTGTTTTCTCTCAGTGATTTCAGTTCAGATGAACCTTCATGTTTTTGTGCAGGAGAAGGAATCCACCATGATGAAGGAACAAAACAAGAAACTAACTGCAGAGGTAGATATGCATTACTTTTTGGATACAGTAACAACTTTAAACAGTCCTCATATTTGATGGCACTAGTTGCAGTGTGCAGTGATTCATGCTTAACAGAGAAAACAGACCAGGAATTCCAGATTTACCTTGAATGGATTGTGGTTTGGGGTTTTGATCTTGCCATCTGACATTTTGCAGAAACTTGAAAGCAGTTTCTAAATTTAAATGCAATTGAATTCTTTCAGCTCAAAAGCCTCAGCCAAGAGAGAGACCAGGACAAGCTCACTTTGAGCAACCTCAAGGTTGCACTTCAGGCCTTGGAGGTAACATAATCAATTCTACCACAGCTGTAGCCACCTTGATGTCACACATTAGTTAGTGAAGTCCTGGTATGCAGCCTCGCCATCTTGGTGTTTTGAAACCAAATGTGACAAGCGAGGGGCGGATTTGACTGCGAAACCAACGGCACCACATGCATTAGTTAATGACTCGTGATTGACAAGTCATTAGCAAATAAGCATACTGTGCATAATACTCTTCTTTGGCTCTAATAATGACCATAATTTACAAAATTCATGTTTTATTCAGTATGACGTGAAACAAGCAACTGAGCACATAAAGTTCTCAGGAAATTGTTTACTGAGGTCACAGATCAAAGGAGCTGGGGGCTGTTTTCCCATAGTCTTCTACACAACCGGAAGTCATTTTGCAACCAGAGGAGTCACCCCCTGCTGGCCATTAAAAATAATGCAGGTTTAAGGAACTTCCACATTGGTTTCACTTTTCAGACATGGAAGTTATGTCCATCTTTTATATCTTACATGAATTCTACTCTTCTCCTGCTAATCGTTTGTATTTTCTTGTGTTTCTTCAGATTCAAATGGAAGAGGCTCAGTTAGGACTACAGCACAGGGATGAGGTTATTCATCAGGTAGATACAAGGTCAAGATCAATCAATACAAAGCAGTGAGTGACCAACAATTTATTATTTTACTGTCTTTGTTTTTTGATAGAAAAACTTGCAGTTGAAACATTTGGATGAAACTGTAGAAGAGTGCTCCAACGTCATAAAGGTAATAATGTTCTTATATCTATTGTTGTACAGTTAAAAATCAAAACTCCAAAAACAATATGTTTCATTTTTTCAGTATAACTTATGCAATTTTAACATCTGATGTAACTCTTCAGCATACAAATTTATAAAAGTATGGCAACTAAGAAACTAATAGGGGTGAATTCACTAATTGCATCAGTAAAAGGTCAGGAAAGCGTCACAGAAGTCTAAAGTGTGTTGGTTGGCATAATACTAGACTACATGACTAGGGAAAGATTTGCAGGGGAACATTTCACCAAATTTGAAATATGATTATTTGCTTTGTGTGATGATGTATGTACATGTGTTGGACCTGTTGGGATCTGCAAATGCACAGTTGTATGTAAAAGTCTGAGTACTCATTGGGCCTTAATTGACTTGTTGACAGGTCAAAATTTGCCATTGTTGAAAAGACTGTCAGGGCCTCAAAGGGAAGGCTTTAAAAAGATCAAAGTACCTCCAGCTTTCAGTTGTCAGACAAGTCACTGAGAAATGTTAAAAGGAACTCTGAAAGTCAAGACAATATTGGAGAGACTTTGAGATAAAACTGCACCCCTGCTGTCCAGAAAGGAAAACAAAACAACCTCATGAATTCAAAAGAGCTGCTGGAAAGTTTAACTGACAAAGGAGTGTTGGTGCACTGTTCCACTGTGCAGTTCAGATGCACAAATGTAGAAAAGCCATCCAAAGGAAACCCTACCTGAAACCTCTTCACAATAGCATCTGGATGAGTCAGAGCTGCAGAGAGATGAGTTAAAAATTCAGCTCTTTGGCTAATATCATCAAATGTATGTTTTGAGGAGGGAAAAGCAGCATGAGGGTGGAAATAACATTTGAAGTTGTGTGTTTGCTTAGACTCAGGAAGCATTTTACAGATAGAAGGAAGAAGGAATCCAAACAAATATCAGACGTTTCTGAATGCAAATGTTAAAGTAAATCTGAAAAGAAAAGATGCTCTACCACAGGGTATTAATGCAAAGCAGTCATCAAATTTACAATGAATTACCTAAGGAATTATAAGATGAAGCTTTTTGAGGGGCTCTCACAGTTTCTGACTTAAACATCACTGAAAATCAATGGGGAGCTCTTAAACATGCTGTGTAGTTGCAAGCTGTGCAAGCCAAAGAGGGGATCAGTAAGCACTCATTAGTTTGGGCCACAATCAGTGTTTGATTTAAGATGTTTTTAGTTAGAAATAAAAGTAACTGTGCATGAATTTTTTAAGAAAAGCAAATTTTAAAGTCTCTTTGATGGAGGGCTTGAATTTACTTCTTCTTTCTTAAAACATCGACATTCACATATAGGTACCCAAACTTATGCTCACTGCTCCGTCTGCAATGTGAGAGTATCAGTGAGTTCTAAAATGTTACACTGCATTTGGAATCTGTGCATAAACGACACTCACAAAGTGCCCCTTTGAGCAAAGGTCCAACTATGTCAAAATCTAAATGCACAGTACTCCTGCAGCAGTTGCAGATGTTGAAGTGTTTTACTGTCTGATCCTGTTTCTCTGCTGCAGGACCTCAGGCTGACAAACCAGGACCTAAGGAAGCAGTTGGAGGACAGACTAGATGAGGCCACATTGTAACACTGTCTCAGAGATCTTCTCGCTTCAGATGATTATACAGTACAGTGGAGGCCCTCATAATCTACTGTGTGTCACTGTCTGTTTTTAGTGACCTGATGAGAGAGAAGGAGGGATTGCTCAGCCCCACTCTGTCCTTTGCAGAGGAAATTAAATTGCTGGCCTCATCAGCTGAAGTAAAAACCAGCATGACAGACTCCACAGATCTTGGAACTGTGTGACGTCTGTATGAAATAAAAAAAAAAATAGATAGATTTAGAAATACTACCTTAATGATGTCTGCTATAGTGTTTGCAGGAGGAAGCTGAGGCTGAGGAGCTGCTGAAACCTCATCTTCTCTCACTTGACCTTCAGACCAAAAGGTACTCTGGATTTGGTATGTGATGGAGCCAATGTGTTTCCATCCTGCATTGTGTGTTTTCTTTACGTTTCCTCACTCATTATTGTCTCTCTTGTTTCTCCATTGTCCTAAGATGTGCAGGTACCTTGGAGACAGCCATCCAGAGAGTGGGTTTCTTTATGCTGTGCATCTTCATTCTTGTGGTTTTGGTCTTTGTGGCTTCAGGAAGCTTCGCAGGAAAATCTGACTTCTTTTCCATCAACACTTTGTGGAGTAGCGCGTACCTGATGTTACGACCCTACTGTAGTGTACACTATGGGGCCTTGCCTCCCATTTGAGCTTAACTCTCCCTGTGGT
>VUQI01020308.1:3985-20509 GCA_015106735.1 Paratilapia polleni | reverse complement strand
AAACAAATAAAACATCTCATGATGCATTTTGCTGTTTCAGTCTCAGGGTCCTGCATGTGTTTGCTGACTGTCTGTTACACTGTTACCACTTGCAGGGATGCTAACAGAGCAGAGCATTACTTAGATTACTGAAGCGTGTTTTTCCTACAGTGACAAATCAGTTTAAAAGGCATTTGATTCTAAACCATCAGCATTTAGAAGCTTTGTTAATCATAGTAATTATATAAGCAAAAGGCTCCCTTAATAGCAATGAAGACCAAGTCCCAACATTTTCAGTGACCATAGAAACGAGACTCAACAAAAGAGGCCCAGATGCTATGTTTCTATTTGCAATGTGAATCTTTTTTTTTTCTTTTTGAACTTTCACTTCATTTTGCATTTGTATTGCTCATTTTGCATCTCCTGATCTTATTTTTGGATCTTACTTCAAACAAAGGCCCTAGACCCGTTGCCCCCCTGGGCGCATTCAGAAATGCTTCCATGTCAGTAACTTTTCTGTTTTAATTGAGGAAAAAAAAAATTTATAGTTCTGGAAAATATTCACATTTCCCAGAGAAAATCGGCCCAAGTCGCTACACGTGACACTTAAATCGCTGCTTCGTGTTATCAGTATTTCACTCGCGTCGCCCCACCCAGCTGAAGGCGCTCTAGTCTGTAGGTCCAGGAAAACACCCCCTCCCCGACGGGAAAATCATAAACAGGAGATCAAATTTAGGGCAGGAGGGATGAGAGGAGTGTCTGAATCGAGGCGCTGGCTGGTGATTCATTGTCTGTACGTATCCGCTGGATGTGAAGCTTGTGGATGCTGAACGTTTAGTGCCTGTCGGAGATGCTGTGGACAGGCCGAACCCTGTTTAACGTCCTCCTGCTTCTTGGATGGAGCTCCACGCCAGAGCAGCTGAAAGACGATAAATCAGGATAAGAGCGCAACAGGCCAGTTTTATTCGGTCTGAAAGCAGGCATCTGAGACGGAGTGATAGCGACGGTGGCGACATGTTCTGAGCGGAGAGGCGGCGGCGGCTGGCGGGATGAAGGCTCCGAGAAGACCGAGGCAGACGCGGCTCCTCCCCCGTTTCTGCATCTGTGGGGTCGGTCTGCTCGCAGCCGCCTGGATCTTTCACTTCAGTGATGTTACAGGTGCGTCTAAAGGAAAAAAAAAACCACATAAAACTCTGCTTTTAATTCCTCTCAACCTCTCCTCTACTTGTGCTTTCTATAACCAAGCAAATTGCAATATTTAGGCAAATGTCACATTGCAGCCTGGAGGATTTATTTTAGCAGGATACTAATCAAAAGAAACACGATAAAGTTACATAAAAGGTTATGCTGAATTTATCATGTTTTAGCGATACAGTGTAAAGCTCGTATAGCTTATCTGTATTTATATGCAAATGACTCTTTTTAGGCTCCCATAGACCAACTGTGGATCACAGCATCTCCTTGTTCAGGAGAGAGCTCATCCAGCAAAAAGAAGACAACCAGACTTCTCGATCTGGTGAGGTGCTTTCAGCACGTGTTTGTATCTTTCATATACAGTCTATGGTTTATATGCGTGCAAAAGATAACAGGAAGATTTTTTTTTTTGTACTGTTTTATCCTTACAAATATTAAGAAATCTATTCACATGAGTGTGTTGACCTAAAATGAGACTTCACCAGCATTCCCAGGTTTGAATAATTATGCTACAATGAGTTTATAATCACTGTAATCTTCTGAGCTGGTGTGTGTTTATTGCAGTAAAAGTGTGCCATCTCCATTTATTTCTTTAAATCAAGGACTATTTCCTCTGTGCATCAGGTCCCCCCTCTTGCTTCGTGTCTTTAAACTCTGCACATCTAGATGTTTTAAACACAGTTAGGTCTTTGAAGGATCCAGTTGCTAGGAAACTAAATGCTGAGTTTGGTGATTGGATGTAGTTTTGCATCTGGAGCTGTTCAAAGTGCCCGGCCTGCGGTAATGACCTGCTGATTAGTAGCCTCTCATCAGCCGCTGTACCGCTGTACTTACACATGCTTGGATCTGTTTGGCTGTTTGAGAAACAGTGACAGCATCTTATGATCTGATGCTGAGTTAAAGAGATTTTTCCAGATGATAAACTGAGCTACATATATTCAGCTAGAACCAAGTTCCTGCCTCAGGGAAATACAGTGTAGGTGAATTTAAAGGCTTTGAAGACATTTTCTTCAAATCAACATATTGCTATTTTTAAGAGCTGTCATTTGGTTTCTGATGCTAAAAATATACTGTTTGATCAGGGTGTCCAAACTAAACCAACGTCACACCATCTCTGCATCTTCATCCTTAGGTGTGATTTGTGCACCTCTAACTGCACAATATTCTCTCTGTGCATGATCCTTTAAACTTTTGTTGCCTTTGTTTCACTTTTAAAAGCGGTTTAAAAAAAATCTGACTTACAACTAAATCAGAAAACCTTTAGGGCTTTTCAGATTATTGTTGTGCCTGTATTATTTTTTTTTTTTAAAAAGCTTTTTTAACGGCGCAGTGAGTTGTGGTATTCATGATCTTATGTGCTAGACAGTGCAGTCAAGCAAAAACAATCCCTTTCAGCTGGGAGGAGAATGATTGTGACGCATTGTTTAACTCAGCCAAATTAAATGCCTCTGAACATCAAGTTAATTGGAATTGCTTTTGAAAGCACTGGCAAAGAAAAATACTTGTGTTTGGATGGCATGAGGGATAGTGTGAAGTCACAAGAGGAGCATGGAAAACTCAGCTCTAATGCAGTTTGGCTGTTAGTCGCATGACTGTAGCACAGCTTTAAACTGAAGCTGTGACTGGGGGATACAACTGGACTTACATTCAACACCCGAGGCTCTTCTCTGAGGTCCAAGGGAACTGACCCTAGTTTAAAGAAAGTGTGTGTTTCATTTTAAAATTAAAAAACAGAGTAGCAAAAAAAAAATTCTTCAAATATCAGAAGCTCTAACTGCAGGTTGTAGGGCAGATTTGCTTGAAATGTAATTTATTAGAATACTTCCCAATTGATTTCAGCTGTTGTCCACCACTTTTACCTAATTTCAAACATCATTATCTTACACTCTGTCCATCTTTTCCCAAGCTATCAATGAGTTTCCTGAAGACATCTTTACTGTGGATCAGAGGAGACAGGGAGCAGTTCTCCTTCATGTTCTCTGTGTGAGTATCACCTCAGTCTGAAAGCCTGCACTTGACATAATAAAAAGCTTGATTTTCTTTTCTTTTCATTAAACTCAAACACAAACTTAAGCCACATGGTCAGTCGTGTATCTGCTCTGTTTCTCAGGCTATCTACATGTTTCATGCACTGGCCATCGTGTGTGATGTTTACTTTGTGCCATCACTGGAAAAAGTATCAGAGGTATGACACACAAATCCAATACGGCTGAAAGCAAAGTGATAGTTTTTGGCTCTACAAGTCGGTAGTTTTTGATTCTTCTCCAACTGTTAAATGAAAATCTTAACCAAAGGTTTCTGAACCTTTAAAGGATAAGAATGTGTTTGCTTTATTTATTTACTGTCTTTAATTCTCCTCTGAAGACAAGACACAACAGCGTGTTAGTCTGTCACTACACTCTGACTTCCTTAGGACTATTTCATAAAAGATAGTTAAATAAAGTAAACTGTGATTTTGTTAGGGACTGTTCTGCATTACTGCATTACGTTAATGATTACTCAAGCTTTGTGATATTAAATTATGGTAAACTAGTTTTCATGTTCATTGGACATAAGTAGTAGTTGTCAGGCAGCAGTGGAGGTCTATGGCTCTGACAGGCTCTGCATACACAGACAGTGTTTATTAGTAGGATCGGTCCTCTGACAGAAAAATACCAAATATCATTGTCTTTATCCTTAAGCCTGTTTAATCTCACCTCTCTGTCCACTAGAACCTTCAGCTCAGTCAGGATGTTGCTGGGGCAACCTTCATGGCTGCTGGGAGCTCTGCCCCTGAGCTCTTCACTTCTTTGATTGGTCAGTATCCTAATCAGTCATTCACTCCAGCTGGTTAGACCAATTTTTGCTCCATCGGCACGCCAATTAGCTGCAATCATATAGGTCTGATTAGGATAGAGACAAGTGAACTGTGCACAGGCAGCGGCGCTGATTATTTTCAAGCATTAAGTAGACATGAACAAAGATGTCAAGAAGAGAATCTTTTATTTTTGTCACTACTAAACATATCACTGGAACAGTTTTTATCATAAGTAGTGTTTTGGTAAATAGGCTTTCTCATTCCCCGGCTGTTTCCACTTCCCTAATCTCCCTCTGTGTATAAATAGTCCTGCCTCCCTTGTAGCCTTTGTTGGATTATTTGTTTTGTCACTCCTGCGTTGCCTGTTAGTGTTCCTGAGCTTGTCGTTGTCGTCATCTGCAGTTTCCTGGTCTGCATTTGGGTTCACTCATTGAACTGATATATGACAAAAGTTCAGCAAATTTAAAGGAATAAAAGTTTCTTAGGTGACTATAAGATAAGATATACTTAATTTATCCCAGATTTGAGAAATTCTTTTTTACAGCGGTTAAAAAATGAAGTTAAACGCAACAAACACGCACTCAAACAGCGAGATACAGCTGGGAAACGCAAGTCACTAAATTTAATTGCTACATTATCAAGTTAATGTGTGTGTTCTTATTGTAAGCAGATATCGTAACATGTCAGATATGGCTGTCTTGCATCGAGTGTTGCAGAATCACTGTAGCAAGATAACACTGTTATTGTTAGCAACATATTGTGATATTATTGCATCGTGAGTTACCCTGTGACTTCCCATCCTTATTTGAAACAAACCGTGGCACACGTTTTGGAAATAAACGCGTTATCTGGAATTTACCCTGGTTCACTGAAAAGTTTTCAGGTTTTTCTGCTTTTGCTTTTCATAGAAGACATAACGTACAGTTTGTTAAAATGGCCCAAAAACAGCAATATTCCTGACATTTGTAAAAATGAAAATTTTGCTTCTAAATCCGTGTTGCCTTAGGAAATTTTCTTTGCCCCTGATACAGTATACTTTAATCTCAAAAGAAGAAAAAGTCTGGCTTTGATAGGTATTCAGTTGACTTTGGGCAATACGCTGTAAATATTGCACAACCCTAGTACAACATGAAAGACACCAGCCCAGCCCCTGTGGGTATGAACCGAAGATGAAATACTGCGTTGATCTTCTTTTGAGAAACTAACTTTGCACTCCTGATTTGTATTTCAGAGATATAATCTATAATTTGTTGAACAGGGTCACATTATTACAGATTAAATAGTTGTTGATTATTTCAGCTTGATCTTTCTTACTGTGGTTTCAGGGGTGTTTATCACAAAGGGTGACGTCGGTGTGGGAACTATTGTGGGATCAGCTGTCTTTAACATCCTGGTTATCATCGGCATCTGTGGCATCTTTGCCGGACAGGTACGTACACTACATAGAAGCCCTTTTTGGCTGATGTAGTCTTCAGAGTATTTAATGTGTCCTTTCTCTCTGTAGCCCATTTCTCTGAGCTGGTGGCCTCTGTTCCGTGATGCTGTTTTCTACATCCTGTCCATAGTGGTGCTTATTCTGGTGAGAACTCACGACAGTAAAACAACTCTTTTTACTCTTTAAATAGACAGATATAAAAACAAACTTTTCAGTGACATGCTATGGTCTGATTCCAGACCTAAAGTGCATCTTTTCCTGATTCTCAGCCAAACAAAAAAAAAGACTAAAATGGGGTTTTTACCACAGATGTGCTGCCCAGACTTGCTGCACATCTGCAAGCCACTTTGCAACCCACATCCACACCAGCTCCACACCAACTCCACCTTTCATGCTTACTTAATCTGTGTCATATCTGTTGTCCCTGATGCTCGGGGTCTTGCTGCTGCCCTTCCCATCTCCAGCTTTCCATGTGTGCACATATGGAAGGGTGAAAATGACTCCCAGACCAGATCCATACCGCCAATTATGAATTACTTCATCTTATTTTGAATGTAGTTGTCTGACTTAACTACTACACAAAATATATGGCTACCAGGTGTTGTTATTGGATACAGATTTTTTCGTCCCTTTTAACAAAAACAAAACAAAAAATCTTTTGCGTGTCTATATTGCAACTTATATATATATAAATTATGGTTTAAATATGGATATTAGTTCATATTTCTAATGAACTAATACTAGTTGATATCTTTCGCTGCAGTTTCCTTGAATTTTTGTCATTTTTGTCATTAAAATTTATGTTCATTTTACTTGCAGGTGATCTATGATGAAAAAGTCCTGTGGTAAGACTGTACTGAAACTTTTTTAGCAGCCTCTGTGGGTTGGAAGATGGGGGGTATTTAATAATCTCTACTGGTATTTGTGTGCATGTTTCAGGTGGGAGACCATCATCCTGATCTCTATGTATGGAATCTATATAATCATCATGAAGTGAGTCTCACATTTCCAATCTTTTGGGATAAAGCCACCACATGCTCTATACCTACCAAAGACAATGTCTTTGTGTGTTGTGTTTTGTGTAGGTTCAACAGATCTCTGTGTTGCCTGGTTGAGAGATACTGCAGCAGGGCGGGTCAGCCGTGTTTGAGCAGTCTGCGACGGACGACTGCTGTCGGAAACGCTGGAGACTGCGACAATGACATGGTGCCGCTGAAACCAGGTGTGAGAGCTCGTGTTTGTACATGTGCACATGTACATCCAAAACATGAAAAAGTTCCTTCAGCCTCTGAGTGGTATTCAGCAGACCTAGTGACATAGTTTAAGCTGCCAGTCAAAGCCTTCTGTGTTCCTCTGTGGATTTGCAACAGGCTGAAATAGAACTAGACCACTTTGATGAACGAGAGTTATTCTCTCCCTATCACTCTGTCCTTTTTTGTCCTCTTCATGTCTTTTACCCCCTGTCTTCTTTTATCTCCCGCTAATATTTTTCCATTTTTCTTCCCTCTGTCCCCAGACTCATGTGTGGTGGCCGGTCAGGATTCAGGGGTCGTGATGGTGGATGAGCTGCTGAACTTGCACCCCCACCAACTCACCCTCTCAGAGGCAAGCCTCCGCCTTCTCATCACCCCACATTTCCCCCCCTTCACCCGCCTGCGCATGGCAGGACGCATGGTCATCAGCGAGGTACACTGCACGTGCTCACACCCATTACATAACATCAAGCTACCCTGGTTTTTTCGGCTGGCTTGGTGGGTATTTTAACGTAGATTTGCAACATTTAAATATCGACATTAAGTACAGTTCAATTCAGTGGTTTGTTTTTATTTAATTTAGTTAGTTTCTTAGTCGTAACCAGTTGCAAACTCACTTTTCAGTGTCACAGTGATCCCTGGCTCCATGTTATTTTACATAAAATAGGTTTCCACTGAGTCTCACATCTTAAATTTGTGAAACAGAAAGCTGGTTAGGGATGAGCACTCAGCATCAGCAGACAGCCAGAGCTGTGGGATTGGAATCAGAAGAGACTAAATTGGTGCATCTGTAGCAGATAAACTGACACATGGGGAGATGTGCACTGGCATATCAAACAACATCCTGTTTGCCATTGTTACACAGATGCCATCTAATAAGCCCACAAATAAAACACACCGACACAGAGTGATGCCTAATGCATAATATTAGCCCAGACACAAAAGCAGACAAGACCTCGATCTCCAGATCTCCTTCCTCATTCTCTCGGCTCTCCTGCATGTGTGCTTGCCATTTCCAGTGCCAAATTAAAGTGCACCTGCCAATGCTATGCCTGCTCTTCTCCATGCCCCCGAATCAAAGCTTTCCAAATCCCCTCTGGTGAATGTGAGGACCCGCCTGGCTGCATAATCACTCTTCCTGCCAGTTCAAATAATCTTAACCACATTCATTTCCATAACCCTGCTGCAGTGTTTCTCATGTGTTTTTTTGTTTTCTCCTGTATGCATTTGTTTCTTTTCTTGAATTTCTCCTGACTTCCCTCCCCACCCACAGAGGCAAAGGCTGATTCGGGCTCGGGTTGGCCCAGAGGAGGGGGCGGCTTCAGGGGAGGAAGGTTCGGGTGCTAGTGGGCTGTGGGCGAGGGAGAATGGGACGGTGGCTGAAGGAGAGAGACAGCCACCAGAGGGAGAGGGGGGGAAGGGTAAAGAGACAGTGGGGGAGACATGTGGGGGAGTACAGCCTAAGGAGGAAGAGGAAGAGGAAGAGGAGCAAGAGGACCAAGATGAAGAGAACGCTCCTTTCAAACCATTTGTCCTGCCAGGTAAGAGATGAATGAAAGCAGACACACAAAGGCAGACTTGGATTTAATTTTAATACTTGGATTTATTTGACATCATTATGCTAAGAAGGAAATTATTTTATTTTATCCGACTAACATTAGATTGAACCACAGTTACTGTTTATGTTAAATACAAAAACAAGTAAAAGCACCACCACAAAATCTTCACGTCAGCCACCGTCCAGCTGCAAAAAGAGATCCCTGTTAAAAGTACACAAAAAGCCAAATTTGCTATGGACACAGAAGTGAACTTGTTGCCAAAAAAATCATCTACATGGTAAGATTGAACTGGAACTGGTCTATCTATCTGCACACCTTTGTTTGCATATTCACTGTATCTGAAGATTTTCAGATTTTTCAGATTCAGATTCTCAGATCTTTATTTGCCATTTGTACACATACACTCGGTCTGGGCACATAGGAATTCTTGTGCAGAACTTAGAGTCAAGTCACGTGGCCAAACAAGACCACCAAAAACAATAAATAATAACAAGGCTAGGCTATACCAATATGAAACGAAATGCACACTGATATAAGAAGTACAAGAAGAACAATAAAATAAAATAAGTAACAATAAATAAGAAAGTAACATGCTGTTTATATTTCAATGTCCATGTTATGATTGCAGTTAAATGACGATAATCTGAAAAGTATTGCGTTTGTGATGAAATATTGTTGCACTTAGAGATGAGATAGATATTATATGTATTTAATTAGTCCTTATTATGTTTTTGCCAGGAGAGAAGCTATTGTAGTAATGTGTAGTGTGTGCGATAAAACTATCCGCTCTGCTACGTCTCAGACCGTATACAGATTGTTTGTGTCTGAGGAGTGTGTGACATGGATGATTACTGTTACACACTCCTCGGACACAAACAGATCAGAAAGGTTAGGTGCTGAGTTGATGTAAGTTCCTTGTCTTGCAATCTGGACCGACAGCTGTCAGTACAGTGCAGAAAAATATAAATCAGACTACGTGGCACAAGAAGTAAACATGTCTTCTGCTTCTGGTTTTAATAGGGAGTGGAAATGTAAGAGACAAAGCTTATTAACCTTTACAGAGGTTAAAGTAAAAATGTTAAAAATCTTTGTGACAACAAAGCAATATGAAAATAAATAAAAGTCAGTAAATTAAATAAGCAAACAGGTAAAAAAAAAAAAAAAAGATCAGCATAAACTTTTTTTCTTTCCTTTTTTTTTCAAAAGAAAAATCTTCTCAAGCAAAAAGTCTCATTCAGGCTCTCTGGATCTTTTTCTGTAGGAACAAGTGGATTTTTAATCACAATTTTGTTAATATTTATTGCACTTTAAAACTCAGGAAAAAGTAGCTGAAGATTGAACCTGAAGTTCGATTATGTACCTGACCAGAGGATATGATGCCATCTGTTGACCATCTGCAACCACAGAAAATGCACAACTTGGAAATTCTGTTTGTAGTTAAAGGCTCAGTCGTCTATAAAGCTGTTGTCTTTCGTTTTTGGAATCAACCAGAACTCCTTCCTGCTTTGACAAATGAGAATGTTTTACAGTATTTCATAGCTGATGGAACTAATTAAAAGGAGATGACACAAGGAGTCATGGACACATCCAGGCTGTGCCAGTGAATAATTTAGGAGTTTAATAAATCTGTAATGATGCCTGTGAGGAAACCCACAGTGTGTGTGTGTGTGTGTGTGTGTTTGGGTTTGTCTGTGCATTTGTGTGTGCTTTCATCATGTCCTCAGATGGCTGGTGCATGCGTCTGAAGTGGCTGCTCTCCTGGCCCGTAAGCCTCATGCTTTACTGCACCATCCCCGACTGTAACCTGCCGCGGTGGGAGCGCTGGTACCTGCTCACCTTCCTGTCCTCCACGCTCTGGATAGCCCTCTTCTCCTACCTCATGGTCTGGATGGTATGAAACACACAGAAACAGCAGCACACAAGCACACACACATATTAAAAATCACACACATAAACAACCATTTTTTCCTCTGTTAAGGTGACAATAATCAGCTACACACTTGGAATCCCAGATGTGATCATGGGCATCACTTTTCTGGCTGCTGGCACGAGCGTCCCTGACTGTATGGCCAGTCTCATTGTCGCCCGACAAGGTGTGTGTGTGTGTGTGTGTGTGTGTTTAGTCCAAACACATATTTAAACTGCTCAGTAGAACCATTTACTAACTTGGTTTATTTGCACGTTTGTTACAAAATTAAATCTGAATTTTTAATGAGTTGAGCATCATTTTAGACCTTGGAAATACTGGAATGACATAACAGTCTTAAGTCAACTACTACTGCCACTAATGAGCTTTCTGTTTCCAGTTATCGCCTGAAAAGTGGCCCCTGAGTTCAGACTGTAATGTCAGACTAATTTGGCACGCTTTTATATGAAATATCCAGCCTTCATTTAATCCAAGTAACCAGTCCTGAAAAAACAGAAACAGAGATATCAAAACATTTTTAGCAAAAATTTGTTTAAGGTGTAATGTGGTGTCTAGTTTAGTATTTAACGAATAAAAGGATAATGAAGATGTGAACATATGCTGTAATTGTGCTGCAGGGATGGGCGACATGGCTGTGTCCAACTCCATCGGCAGTAATATTTTTGATGTGCTGCTGGGTCTGGGCTTTCCCTGGGCACTGAGGACTCTCATAGTCAGCTATGGATCAGTGGTAACACCAGCTGTTCTCTTTTCCTTATGTTATTCAAGTACACGGTGTTGGTTTGGTGACCTAACTTTTCCTACTCCCAGGGTGCCTGATGGCCTAGTGGTTAAGACACATACTTCTGAGATTATTTTGCTAGAGGCTGCCTCCAAGGTGTCTGCAAAACATCTGTTTGCAATTTGACATTATTTCTAAAACTACTGCAGAGTCTCTTGTCAACCTTTGTTGTCTATCTTTTATCATTTACTGCCACCTTCTGACTATCCACTGATTAAGAAATACTCCAAAGTTGCTATAACGAGTATTTTAAAATGGCACCATCGATGTTACAATGTGAAGATCGTGTTCATCCAAATACCTATTTAGCTGTGTAGTCTGTTACTGTTTTGACTCACAGTTACTGCTCTCAAAGCGTTGTTTTTAGCTGTAAAAGCAGCTGTTTCTAAAGCCCTCTGTAAACTAGTTATTCAGCACCAGTGGCAGACAGAGACAGACAGAGACTAGCTGGGCAACACTGAACCAGATATTTCCTTCAGGAGCTGGTAGAGACCAAACACAGGGCTATAATAGAAATTTGGACTTGGACACATTAAGTTGACAGAAAGATGAGTCTGGAGGTATCCTAATGTTGCTTCTTAGCTGCTGCCAGGCTGCTGAGAGACTGAAACCACAATGACATGAGAGCATCTTGCACAGTGGCCAGTGTTTAAATGGGTGAATGAGTAACCCACTGCAAAGAACGCTGTAGAACAGGGTAAAAATAACTTGTGCATCTGTTTGTTAACAACTTAAAGTGGACCTATTATGATCATTTCCAGCTGAGTATTTTTAGTCTTGGACTCCACTCGAGTATATTTGCATGATTCCAAATAATCCTTACTTGTCCTATACCCGGCCTTGGGCTCCCTTCCTCCTGCGTTTAAGCTTTTTTTCTGATTGGATGCCCCTCACAGACAAAAGGTTTGAACGGCAGGTAGGTGGGGGCTTTTGTGCTTACAGCCAGAGATTTGTGCTTGAAATGACCATATTAAGGATCTCTTTGACATCATACAGAGTCAAGAGTAGAAAAACTGTCTGAAACCAAGCAGTAATTGCAGTCTGAAGCCTGAGGTTTTGGCTCACAGGGATTACCCGTACACACGCTGACCTCGTTATTTGAAATTGTGTCCATGTTTAATAGAAGCATCCCCCACTGGAATAGTAAATATACAACATGAAAAAGGACAAAATCATAGTAGATGCCCTTCAAATGATGACAATACCAATACCAAGCTGTTTTTGTTGCTACAAGCTAGCCAGCATCTCAGTTAGTGCAGCTTTTTAAAAAATTCTTCTGTAATTGTAATCCTAAATTTGAATATATTTCAAAAAATAAGAGCCATACCTTTTGGCCAAAAAAATGCGAACATGACTATATTGTAAGATGTAAAATTTATGACATATAGTGTTTTAAAAACAGCTTGTTGATGCTTTATTATCTGTGTTCTGTCAGGTGACGATAAACAGCAAAGGCCTGGTGTACTCAGTGATTCTGCTTCTGGCCTCAGTCACACTTACTGTGAGTAGATCACCACCTGCTGTTAAAAATCACTGATCTAATACTGAGATTGTGTCACAGTAAACAAACAGATCCCCTGTCTGTTTTTCCTCCCCCGCTGATTCCCATCTCAGCCTGAGAGCCTTTTCAGACCACATTTTGTGATTATACTTATATCTGTGCAGCAAAACATGAAGCACTTATTAAAAAGTTATTAAACTCTCTATCCGTCGCTCCTCAGGTCCTGTGTGTCCATCTGAACCGCTGGAGGTTGGACCGCAGGCTGGGACTCTGTCTCCTGCTGCTCTACGCCATCTTCCTGCTCTGCTCCGTCGGCTTCGAGCGGCTGTAGAAGACAGTCCCCCATACACACAAACAAATGGCCCTCTTCCCCTGCTGCCATTATTAATAAAAAAAAATGTACGGAGAGATGATTTTTGGCTTCATTTCACAGTGGCTTTACACGATAGAGAGTCGTTACTATGACACCGGCTGCCTACAAGCGACATTGTTTACCTTTGATAAACGAGTATTTTACAGAGTTTTGTACTGTAGCACTTCCAGCCCAGATTTTGTGAAATCAAACCCACCCAATGCACTGTCTCACAACAAATTTATAAAATATCGGATTTGTATTCTGAAACCTAGATTATTGTATAAGGGACCCCAAAGTGTGTTAGTTTACTTATTATTACTGCCACAAGTAACCTCAATGAGCAGATGATTATACATGTTAGTGTATATGGTTGCTTCTCAGTTTGTGCACTTATTTCATGTAAAGTTTAATGTTTTCATCACACCTTTGTGTCTGTAGCTGTAAATATGGCATAGCATGGCTAATCACGCTCCAGATATTTGCACTAAGCCACTGTTTTCTTGGCCTTGTATATGATGTAGGCCCCCCTCTTTGCTAAAAGCTTCTCAGCACAAAGGTTGTGTTTTTGTTCTGAAACAAAGTTGACTATATTCTGCAAGGTGTTTTTGACTGTCTGTCTGGAGGGACTTCCTGAAGTGTATGTCTTTGAGTCATGAGTGCAATAAAAAGCTTTGTTCTGTGACATTTGTCCTCTGCAGCTGCAAATTCATGATCACAGCTTAAATATTTCATTTCACTGTGAAAGTTCCTTTATTTGCACTTAAAGTAAAAAAAAGAAAAAGAGATGTGACAAGAATTAGAGCATCTTGGAAGAGTCAAGCCAAAGAGGAAGACATTTAAACTTCTTTCAAGCAAACTTGGTGAAGGATTAAAATTTGCTGATCAAAAAAGATGCACTTACACCAGTGGTTCTCAAACTTTTTCTGGCATGTCCCCACCCCCCACATTTTTTATAAATCAACAATTTTTTTAAAAAAGATTCCAGTTGAATTTTACTCAAGTCTTGGTCAGTGCATTAGCATCAGCAAACATTTTTTTGCCTAATATTTTTCCTCACCTAGGTGGTGTCCAGAAGAGGTGTTTCCTCAACTGAACACCCCCCCTGGCCATGAGGGCCAGCCCTCCCGTGGACCCGCTACAGAAGGATGGGTCCACAGTTGCACTCAAAGGCGGAGGCCTTGGCGGACTGATCCTCGGTTGCTGAAACTGGTTCTTCTTTCTTGGGACATGAGCACTTTCAGTGGAAACTAATTTAACTTTGTCTGGAGCAGCTTACCTGCTAAAGCAGAATACAGAATAAACCCTGTGGTTACTGTGACACAATGTCCAGCTCCAGAGACATTAATTTGGCACTCTCATTTTTTAAATGCATAATTAACCTAGATTAAAAACACAGATAAGCGTCACACTGAAGTTTAGAGGCATTTACCTGCTGCATTTCAGCACCACGGATAGCTCCGCTGCCTTCAGCTGGCCGGCTAAAGAAACGTGTTAACTTCTGTTTTTCCACGCTGTCAAATTCATCTCATTCACAAGTTTTACGTCACTATTCTTGTCCAATAGTCTATCGACCCGCGTTCCCTGAGCCAATCAGCCCCTAGCAGCCGTCCTCCTCCCCGTCTCCACCTCATCAAGGTCTCCAAAGTCTCGCATCAATTGCTTACTGTGCTCCACCACAACCAGCGTCTAGACTCCATCAGGGAGTCTGCTCTATGAAGTCTAACGACTAAAAATACTTCAGTGCGTCCTCTTTTTTGTCTCCTTCATGAAATTTTAATGATTAGAAAAATTGCAAAGTATATGTAATATGGTTTCAAAATAATGGAAAACAAGCAGTGTTACAGAGGGGGCGTGTGCTAGCTGACAGCGCACGTCAGCTCAAATGCACTGAGCAGGTAAAGAGGTGGCCGCTGTTGCAGCTCACTCTGAATCTTTTGTGTCCTTTACAGTCCCAAACTTGAGTCCCAAACCCACAATGTGCATTGTATAGTGATATTTCACTGACAACTTACACTTTGTTTTACCACAAGAAATTCTGCAGCATGCGCATCAGCGGATGTCACTCAAAGTGAGGTTACGCCTTCAGAGAGAAATCAGTGTTTTACTTGATTATGCTCTCCTAACTCAGCTGCAGCTCGTTTTACAGCAACAGGAGAGCGTGGGGTAACCACACAATTTCTGTCATTTGTTATGATCCTCCTGTCAGTTTGTCTTTGTAGGTCATGTGACCCATGGGTGGAGCCGGCAGCCCGCTGTTTGTCACCAGGGTCAGACTGCGGCTTAGAGTACATAAGGAGCAGACCTGACCAGCCTCTCTCTTCTCTACTCCTCTACATGGCAGACAGACTTCTAGACTCATGGACACACACTCTCACTGCTCACCCATCCAGACACACACCACTGATTCACTGATTTACTTACATTTTTTGTAAATAAACCAGTTAACTCATAACGTACTTGTGTGGACTGCCTCTTTTGTTGCAAGCTTGAGCCACTTGTAACACATTTGACTATAATTTGTTTAGCATTTTCCTTTTCAATCTTGCTGTTGAAGGAAGAACCTTATGGATGACATAGATAAGATAGATACACTCACCAGACACTTTATTAGGTACACCTTGCTAATATCAGGTTGCTTTTGCCTTCAGAGCTGCCTCAATTCATAGATTCAGCAAGGTGCCAGAAACATTCCTGAGAGATTTTGGTCCATATTGACTTGATAGCATCACACAGTTGCTGCAGATTTGTCGGCTGCACATCCGTGATGCAAATCTCCCATTTCTTCACATCCCAGAGATGCTCTAGTGGATTGAGATTTGGTTGTCATTGTCATGTTGAAGAAACTAGTTTGAGATTATCTGAAGTTTGTAACATGGTGCATTAGCCTGCTGGAAGCAGCCATCAAAAGATGGATACACTGTGGTCACAAAGGGACATAGAAATGGTCAGCAACAATACTCAGGTAGGCTGTGGTGTTTAAACAATGCTCACTTGGTACTAAGAGACCCAACGTGTGCCAAGAAAATATCCCCCACACATTATACCACCACCAGCAGCCTGAACTGTTGACTCAAGGTAGGATTGATACATCCTTTCATGTTGTTCACGCCAAATTCTGACCACAGTGTCACAGACCTCAGTCACATAAAATCACCTTTCTACCCCATTCTGATGCTCGGTTTGAACTTCAGCAGGTCATCGTGACCATGTCTACATGCCTATATGCATTGAGTTGCTGCCATGTGATTGGCTTAGATATTAGCATTGAACAGGTGTACCTAATCAAGTGAGCGTACATCAACTATAGTATGCAAATAAATCAGGGAGGACTAAAAACTCTTTTTATGCCCTTTAAACACGTAAGTAATTAAATAACAATGAGCGCGTTATTCAAAGTGATCTTTATTTCAGTCAGGCTAAATCGGCTTCAATACCAAAGAAATGTAAAAATAAAAATAGTACAACAAAGTACATCATTATACAAATACTCATAATGAAGGTTTGACATATCAGAATAATGAAATAAATCAAAACATGTCACAGTCATAACAAAAATAGAAAAAGGCAATACAGTACAGAGAATGCATTAGGAGCTAGATATTGAAGTGTTTGCTATGCTGTAGACTTTACAAAATTCTACTAGAAAAACTCCCAATACCAATGGACTATCAGGTAATATAAAATGTAAAAAAATACAAACAATACAATGTCAACAAAAAAAAAAAAAAAAAAAAAGAGTGGCG